>JAPPVO010000003.1:83837490-83967035 GCA_030407325.1 Camellia japonica
ACTGGCCGATGGTGTTGTCAAGAGTGGAGCTGATCGGAGGTAGGTCTTGAGGCTGTTGAAAGCAGCTTCGCACTCAGCGGACCATTCAAAAGCCTTGCCCTGCTGTAGTGTATGAAAGAATTGTCGGCAGTGGTCCGTGGAACGGCTGATGAATCTGTTGAGAGCGGCGGCCATCCCTATTAACTTCTGAACTTCTTTGACCGATCGAGGGGAGTCGAGTTCTAGGATTACTGTGATTTGCCTTGGGTTGGCTTCGATTCCTTGGTGGTTGACAATGTATCCCAAGAATTTGCCAGAGCTGATCCCAAACGCACATTTGGAAGCGTTCAGCTTCATTCTATATTTGCGAAGAATCCCGAATGTCTCTTCCAAATCGGCTATATGATTCTGCTCTTCCTTGGATTTGACCACCATATCGTCAATGTACACTTCCATAGTGCGGCCGAGTTGTTCCTTGAACATGGCAGTGACCAGTCCTTGGTAGGTTGCCCATGCATTCTTCAGCCCAAAAGGCATAACCTTGTAGCAGTAGGTTCCTCTTGGGGTGAGGAATGCAGTCTTTTCCTGGTCTTCAGGATGTATGGCGATTTGATGGTAACCTCTGTAAGCATCGAGAAAGCTCATACGTTGATGGCGTGCCGTCGCATCTACAAGTTGGTCAATTCTGGGTAGGGGAAAACAATCCTTGGGGCAAGCTTTGTTTAGGTCTGTGAAATCGATGCACACTCGCCAAGTCCTATTTTTCTTCTTCACAACCACCGTATTAGAGAGCCATGTAGGATAAGTCACTTCCCCTGATTGCCCCGGCTTCAAGCAGCTTGTCAACCTCATCAACAACGGCGGCAGTGTGCTTTGCGGCTGACTGCCGGCTTTTCTGAATGATCGGTTTGCACTTAGGGTCAACATTCAAATGGTGCTATGAAACGGAAGGATCTATACCCGACATCTCGTATGGAGTCCATGCAAAGACATCAAGGTTGCTGAGTAGGAAAGAAATTAGCTGCTGTCTGTCGGCTTGATTCAGGGAGGTGTCGACCATGAAGAACTTGTCTGGGCTTCCAGCAATTTCAACTCGGTCTAAGCCTTTCATGCCCTTTTCATTTGGGAGCCGCCCAACATCGTCGAGGCTCTCTCGATCCGACACCTTAATGGAATTCACCCATAGTTCCTTTGGCTTTTTTTTCAGCAAGGAGATAACATGCTTGTGCCGAGTTCTGGGAGCCACGGATTTGCTCAATACCGCGTTCTGTGGGAAAGCGTAGCAGCTGATGACAGGTGCTTGGCACGGCCTGCATAGTATGCAACCAGGATCGCCCCATGATCAGATTATATGGCGACAACAGTTTGACGACCAAGAATTCCACATCCACTGTTCGGGAGCCTGCTCGAACGGGTAGTCTGATTTTCCCCAACGGGTACTCTGGATTGGCATTGAAGCCGAATAGTGGATAAGGGGCCGGAGAGTGATCCAATTCGGAGAAGCCGAGTTTGGTAAATGTCTTATAGTACATAATCTCCGATGTGCTCCCCGGATCAATGAGTACGCGCTCAACTGTGAATCGGTTTATGCGTAATTCAATTACCAAGGGATCAATGTGGGGCAGTGTTACTCCGGCCAAATCCGAATCATCAAAAGTAATGCCCTCGGCTTCATGAGGCCGTTTAGCCGGAGTGAGTTGGCCTTGAGGGTCAGACTTCGATTGAATCGCATACACCGCCGATGGCATTGGCAGGCTATATATCATGTGGATCACGCCGAGCGAAGGTGAATCCTGTCTCAAGGCTATTGCTTTGGTTGGGTTACCTTTTCGGACGTACTGTTGTAGCTGGCCATCTTGTACCAGTTCTTCCAAGTGATCCTTCAGTGCATAACAACTCTCAGTGTCATGGCCATGGTCCTTGTGATACTCACACCGTCTATCCCGTCTTCTCGTGTCGAGAGGTCCCACCATTTTCGACAGCCATTTGAAGAACGGAAGGTGTTGGATTTTGGACATAACCACATTGATCGGCTCTGCCAACTCCGTGTACTTCTTGTCAGCGTGCCTTGTGCGCCTGCTGTCAACTTGCAGTTGTTCATTTTCTCGGTGGGAGCAGTGGTCGTTTGATCGGCGGGAATCCCGTCTCTTGTCTCGTTTCGCCCGATGACGTGGTACAGGGCTCTGAGGTGCTACAGAATTTAACGGCTGAGCAATTTCAGTAGGAGCCGTCTTGTTGGTCACATTGCCGGCTTTAACCCCCAAGGCATTATCTTCCACTTTACAGTACTCTTCAACTTTCTTTATCAACGACCAAACTGTTTGGGGGGCTGTCTGGTCAAAGAGCTGCGAAGGGCACTGTGGGATGCAGCCCCATCTTGAAGGCGGTGATGGCTATGGAGTCATTGCAAGCATCGTCCATCAGATTGAAACATTCCCAATACCGTGCCGAGTAAGCACGAAGGGTTTCCCCGGGTTGAATCTGCATTGCCCAGAGGGAATCGGCTTGCTTTGGCTGGACCTCATTAGTGATAAACCTTCCCCTGAAAGACTTTCGGAGTTGGTGGAAGCTTTTAATCGAAGCTGGCTCCAGTTTGTAATATCACCTGACAGCTAGTGGTCCCAAATTGCTCGGAAATATTCTGCACATCAAAGCCTCGTCATCTGCATGCAGTGTCATGGCTTGCTTGTAATGGTGGATATGATCGGTGGGGTCCGATTTACCGTCGTACAAGGTGAATGACGGTGCTTTGAATTTCTTCCGTAGCACTGCCTTTGCAATCTGTCGTACGAAGGGATCATGCCAGTCTTCTTTATCTGAGCTGTTTCGTCTGCGTTTATGCCTTATATGTGGACTCTCTTCAGAGGAGCTGGAAGTTTCAAATCGTCCCTTCTTCTTAGGCTCCGAGGATAATGAGTTGGAGTCACTATTAGTGTCTTGTTGTCGAGCTCGAGATCCCCGACCTCTTGCCCTCACAGGTCGTTCCGGATCTTGGCGTACAGCTTGTTTGGACTTCGCTACCTCCAAGGCCAAATCCTGACGGAGACGTTCATTTTCTGCGATCATGTTCTCCAACCTTTGTTCGTTTTGCTTTGCTTGTTCCATGATTGCTTGCATTGCCTCATGTTCTGAAGTCGAGGGTGAAGCGAAGTTCAAAGCGCATCTTACGAGGATAGTCTCCGGTCCAAGCATGTTCGTTGGAGTGAGGTCGTCTCTCTGCGTGGTTTCATCAGTGACTATCGGAGGGTCTTCCGTTACGCCCGCCATGGATGTGTTTTAGTTTTCCCACAGACGGCGCCAATTGTGGTGAAGTGGTTTGGAAATACTCTTCAGATCCTGGGGGACGCTCGCGATCCTCTGCTAGTCACCTGAAAAGGGATAAACACTCCGGTCGGGGGTGTCGGAATTAGCACTCCGACGGGCAAGTCAGTCTCAACACTCAAGATTACTTGTATTCTAAGTTAAATATATTGGTTCTCACATACCTCTCTTTGGCTGATGTTCTTCTATTTATATCTTTTCTTTCTTGGGCCTCGAGAATAGGTCCATTTTCAATTCACTATTCGGCATATTTCGTATCGAACCGCTCTTCACTCGGCCCCTTGTTTAACCGGCTATTTGGCTGAGTAGGGTTGGATTTGAGCGTGTGAGTCGACGCCGAGTGCCACGAACTTCGACTCTCCCAAGTCCGACTATTCGGAATCTCTTCGATTCCAAATACTCGGCCCTCACACTGATCAAACAAATCATCGATCCTCAGTAATGGTATTTATTCTTAATGGTTACCTTATTCAATTCTCGGTAATCAATACAAAGACGAAGTGCCTGTAATACCCCTGTTCCGTAATTTTAATTGGTCCTTAATATGAGTATGATTATGTGTTTAATATGATTTTGTGTGCCATTATGTGGTCTTGGATTTCTATCTGTTCACCGTAGGAATATCTGTTTGATTTATCTGCTTTGGAAATTTAATTGGAGGCCTTATCGGCCACAGAACCCGAAATTGATTACGCCATTGTGATTGGCATAATTTTTGGAACCTATGGTGAAATTTAATTGAAAATTGATTCGGGTCAGATTAAATCGATTAAATCGGTGAATTAGAGCCCAATTATCTTATTAATATTATATTGGCCTTAGTGGGTTTTGTTGTGAAGTCACTACACTCTCTATCCTCTCTTTTTCACTTCATTTTGGCTGAATTTGGGACTCAAAATAGAGAGAACCGGCTGTAGAGAGAGAGAAGGAGAGAATTGTGTGATTTTTGGCTCAAGCTTGGGAATTTGAAGATTAAGCTCAAGATTTGGCTAGAACTTGAGTGTTTAAGGCTCCTAGGTGAGTAATTAACCCTTGAATCATGGGTTTTTGTTTGCTATTTGTAAATTCAGAGTTGAATAAGAATAAAGAACATGAATTTAATTGAGTATGATGAAATTGAATTGGTTTTGTTGAATTGAAGGCTAAATTGTGCATGCATGTAAGAAATTGTCTTAAATTTGCATGTTTGAGCTTGAAATACATGATTCATGTAGAGTTTTGGTTAAAGCTCATGATGTAATCACCAATTGTATTATCTAAGTTGAGAATCATCACATGCATGTACAAATTATAAGGTTGAATGCATGACATTGTTATGTTGGTAATGAGTTTGGTGGAAAATGAGCCATGCATGTGTTTGATTCATGAGATTAAGCTCCATGTTGATGTATTCTAGTGTTAGTACCATGTTAGTACAAATATATGTGAGATTGGAGCCATTGTATGCAAGAAAAATTGGTTGAAAGTCGATTTGGAGCTCAAGAACTCAATCTGGGAAACCCAGAATTTTGATGTCCGCTCGAGCGAGGGAAGTGCCGCTCGAGCGGGAAATACGTGCTCCCAGTACTTTTTGCAGACTTGGTGTCCGCTCGAGCGGGGTATTTCACGCTCGAGCGGGGGAGCTTTGTAGACAGGCCTTCCGCTCGAGCGCTATATTTAACGCTCGAGCGTATTTTTCATGCAACCAGTACTTTTGCAGGCCTTAAGGGTCCGCTCGAGCGGGGTATTTCACGCTCGAGCGGGGACCCTGTTTTCTGAAATTTTGAAAATGCATTCTGTGTTCTGTTTTTCCGTTCCCTTTCACTTCTAAGCACTCTTAGGCATACATTGAGCATTGTAATTGAGTTAAGGAAATAAGAATGAAGCCTAAAGAGGAATATGTGAATTAAAGAACGGATTGAATTATTTGTGACCCATATGTGTTATGTGATATGTAGGGTCAAGCTCCAGGGCAATTCAACCAACCGATCACTGTGAGTAATATCTGACATATGTTAGTGTCCAATGGCTACTTCTATGTAAGTTTTGTAAAGTTCATTAATTTGAATGGTGGACACAGTTTGATATGAAAGGCCTATGAGCCAGTTTGATATAAATGAATGGACCGAAGGTCGTTTTGGCATAAATGAATGGACCGAAGGTCGTTTTGACATAAATGAATGGACCGAAGGTCGTTTGACATAAATGAATGGACCGAAGGTCGTTTGACATAAATGAATGACCGATGGTCGTTTTGCATAATGAATGGACCGAAGGTCGTTTTGACATAAATGAATGGACCGAAGGTCGTTTTGGCATAATGAATGGACCGAAGGTCGTTTTGACATAAATGAATGGACCGAAGGTCGTTTGGCATAAATGAATGGACGAAGGTCGTTTTGACATAAACGAATGGACCGAAGGTCGTTTTGACATGAATAAATGGACCGAAGGTCGTTTCGACATGAATGAGTGGGCCGAAGGCCGTTTTGACACAAATGAATGGGCCAAAGGCCGTTTTGACATGAATGAATGGGCCAGAGGCCGTTCTGTCATGAATGAAAGTCTGAATGGGCCAAAGGCCAGTTTGTCATTTAGTGGGCAAAGCCAGTCTGTCACTTGAGTGGGCCAAAGGCCAGTTTGACACGAATGATAGTTTGACATAAATAATAGTTTGACACGAATGATAGTTTGATATAAGTAATAGTTTGACACGAATAACAGTTCGATCTGAATAATAGAATGAATGGGCCAGAGGCCGTTTTGACATGAATGAATGGGCCAGAGGCCGTTTTGACATGAACGAAAGTCTGAATGGGCCAAGGGCCAGTTTGTTATGGAAAGATAAATGGGCCAAAGACCAGTATGTTTGGAACCACAGTCACTTGACTTAAATTGTATATATATGTTAAATAGAAATATGAATTGGGCCCAAGGCCGTTCGGAATATGTTGTTCTACATATTGTTGTATCTTCTTATTTGATATTATTCACTGGGCTTTCGCTCACGCTCATTCATGTTTTGTAGGTGAGCCAAGAGAGGTCCAAACCCAGCCCCAGTGAAGTTTTGTGGAACAACCAAGTTTTTGAGAGTCAGCCCCTACGTCTCACGCACGAGACACGTCTTCGCCCTTTTGTTATGGTATTATTTTTGTCATGTTGGCGAGGACTCTTATCGTTTGTATATAGTTTTGACGGGCTGACTTAGATTAATGATCCTGTCTGTACAGAGGTTTGTTACTGTATTTCTGATGTGAGTTATTAACATATTTGTATTGGAATGTTATGATGTGCATGTAAGCACAGCTCTATGGACAAAGTTTTAAATTGCTTCCGTTTGGCCCCCATTAACTCTGTTAAAATACGTTTGGTTTGGTTTGAGGCCGTAGGTAATCTCATGATTACTGGCCGGTTACGTCCTTAACCCATGGGGGCGGGTTCGGGTCGTGACAGAGTGGTATCAGAGCACGAGTTAATAACTCACACACTTGTCCAAAAGAGCAATAAGCGTCTAGAAAAGATCTAGGATGCATTCATGTGATAAATGTGAACTTAGAAGCATCAAGAATATGCTTAATTGTTTCGCTATGAACAGTTATGTGTTATAAATTCGTGAATTGCTTGCATTGTAAACCATTGGAATATGTATGCTCTCTAGTATATGCATACTTGTGAATCTTTTGTATAAAGTATAATGCAAGTTTAATCAAATGGTGAACTTTAATTATTTTCTGATGATATGAAATGACAAGTTCCCTGAAATGCTATGTTTTGCATGAGTGAATGACTGTCTAAATTTTCTTCGAATGTAATTGTGGTATCCTTAGCAGAAGCCCTCGCCCAGGGGACATAATACTGTGGCTGATGGTCATGAGGCCCTAACCCAGGGGAAATAATACCGTGGCACAGGCCCTCGCCCGGGGGAAACAATACCGTGGCTTATGAATGAGATATGTTACCCGTTATGCTTGACCGACATGATATGTTACGCTAAAAGAAATACCACACATGATTTGAATATCAGATATGAATTGTTACACTACTGTGTATAATAAAATTTGTTTTGTTATAGTGCACATACATGAACATATGAACCATGAAAAGTTGCTTATGTGCATTCGATTCTGCCAATGGGTGCCTATGTGAAATATGAACATGATTTGAGTATATAATTACTTAGTAAATGTTCAGCATGCGATATCTAATAAGTATGCAATCATCTGTTACCTATGTGATTAATTGTGTTGGGACGGTGCATAAAATGAGAATATAACAATGTGTCTATGTGCGAATGTACCCATGTGTATCTGTGTTTATTTTTGTATTTGGCACCCCAGTATTTGGCAAGGCTTAATAAGAGATTGTGTAGAGTATGGATGAAGTAAGAGCATACGGATTAGAAGGCTCTTCCACAGCCCGACTTGATAGTCTGGAAAGAGTAGTACAAGAAATGGCAGAGATCTTAAGACAACAGCGTCAGTTGCCGCTACGGCAAGAACCTTTGCCACCACCAATGTAAGAAACACCGAAGAGTTTGTTATCAGATTTTCTGGGGCTCGTTATAGATGTGGTAGAATGGACCATATGGTAAGGGACTGTCCCCGAACTGAACAAATGTGAACAAATCTTCTGCCTCAGTTGAATTCGTACCAATGGTAGGAATTGCTAATCGAGATAGAGTAATTGCACTCGTCCCAGAAAGCCCTCAGAATACTGCAACCGTTATCCCAGGTATCTATACTGTTTATAAACGAATGCCTATGTGTTGATTGGTTCTGAATTAGTACATGTGTACATTTTTGCTTGGGATATTATTTGATTCGGATCGGCATATTCCTTCATATCTGCTGCATGTGTATCTAGATTGGTTAGACCCATCAGATCGAGACCGTATTCATTGAATGTATATGCTTCATTTGGGAAAACTGTGAAATATGTATTGGGATATTGATTAACTCTGCACATGCACCTGTACATCTAAACCTATGCTCAGGGTGATTTGTTATATTACTGTCTTCAACGACTAAACTACTGGAATTGTGACCTTGTGATTGTATAACTGAGTTGAGCACCCCAAATAATAAACTCTGCAAATTACGGACCATGTATGTGGACTGGTAGAAAATTGGCTGAACTACGTGACTAAACTGAGCTTGACTCGTAAGCCTATGTTTTGTGACTGATTTAGAACTTTTGTATAACAGACCCTATCTTATGTACAACCGAGGAACTTTGTTTAATGTGTTATTGTGCACCATGTACTTGCATGTAAGACTTATTTGGGAACTGCTATACTGATTATGATACGTACCTCCCGACATGAACAACTGCATGCATATGCAACTATACCTGAATTCATGTGGACAATGCCATATTGTACATGACTTGAAATACTTTGATATGAACAGTTGAGATGAATGATTTTGATATGACTTTGAGAACTGATAAACTTAGGACAGTTGTGAAACTATCAGCCATGTGCCTAAACAAACGAAGTGAGCCTTACGGAACCGAATGTACCCTATTTGAGAAAACTTTTATCTGATTCGATCCGATAGAACCTTTGTCTGATTTGGCCTGATAGAACCCTCATTTGATATAACTTGATGGGACCTCTGTTTGATTTACTTTGACAAGACCTTTGCTTGGATTGATTTGATAAGACCCTCTATCTAATTTGATTTTGTTAAGCGGGATTAAGAATTGCTTATAAATAAATAGCCAGATTATTCTTGGCAGAAAAACTGATAGACCCAAAACTTGAATCCGTTTGGAATACCTAACTTATTTGAAAGACCTCTTGTGGGCTATCAACAGATTGATCTAACCATGGACACCATTGAGAACCAACCTTCAACTATTGAGGACATATGTGTTATAAATGAACTGAATTGTGCAAATCCAGTGATTGGGTGTCTTAAGGAACAATGCTGGTGTGTTGTCATATTCTTGCTTGTTTGACGCTATGGAAACCGATGTCAACAGATTGATTCGATTGAAAACAGTACTGAATATTTGTCCTCGACTAATCAGAATATGTTTCATATGTTTGTTTCGGTGTTATCGGATTTTGGGAAATCAGGTTAAAGTAAATGGTATTATGTTTGTTTTGATGACATTCTTGGAGCGTCCTTTGTGCTAGGGGACGTTAAGCCTATGTAGCACCTTTGTTGAGATATCTCTTTTGCCACCGACGGTCTTGTACGGGTGGGTTTGTCTAATCGATCTCGGGCCGGCCACCGACGGTCGTGAACGGGTGTGCTTTGGTCCCGAGGCGATTATTTGTTTGCTTTGTCCCAAATGTCATCTCTTGAGATCATGTAGATGTTATTAACATCCAAAGAAGCTTTGAAAAACCCTGATTATCCGAAAGTGTGTGGATTCAGTACGCCTTGTGTAAATAACTGCTCAGTGCCATTATATTCTGCAATTGGGGCTCTGAGGATGTGTAAATTGTGTTTAACGCGTGTTTGACTGTTTTTAATACTACCTTTGACGCCGTGGGGATTAATATGTGAATTGCCTTATGCTTTCGACAACTATCAGATAATATGGAGAGACTTTATGGAACGGGGAATTGAATGAATTGAGAACACGTGTATTGTGTTAAAAGTTGACTGCTTTGATGTTCTTGTGCTTTACAATTGGTGCTATTGGGATATATGAGTCACGTATGTCGTGTGGTGGATTGTTTTGTTGTTATCCTTTGTTGGTTCGGGAATTTGTATCTGGATCCACTTTGTGTTCCTGAAAACTTTTGATTGACCTTGGATGACTGTGATGAGTCACTAAACTAAGTACTGAATTGGGTTGTAAATTGCGGGATTATTGAAGAACGAATTGAACTTCTGTGACAAGGAAATGAACCGAACTTCTGGGGTAAAGTTAGTTAGCATTAGAAATAAATATGTTGGCGACCTATTGTGAAGAAGAAATTGTTGAATTAGTGCCTAAATGTTTTCGGTGCCAACAAGGCAAAGTTGAATAACAGATATTGGCAGAACTACTGCAATCTCTACCTCTATTTCGGAATGGAAATAGAAATATGTGACTACAAATTTCGTTGTGGGGCTGCCTTGGACGCCCAAGTATAAGTCCCGTTTGGGTTATTGTGTACGGAATTACTAAGTTTGCTCATTTCCTCCCTGTGAAATTTTTGTATGATGCTTATAGACTGACAACTGTTTACGTCAATAAGATTGCTCGTTTGCATGGGATCCTAGTGTCTACTGTTTAGACAGGAATCCTAAAATGTGTCTGAATTTTGACAAGCCTTCAAGAGGCAATGGGAACTGAATTGTGATTCGGCATTGCTTTCCATCCGAAAATCGAAATGTAACTAGAAAGAACTTTTGGGAGAAATGCTCCAAATACGTGCAGTAGATTTTTCGGGGAATTTGGGAGATCTATCCATTGTTGGCAGACTTTGCTTACAACCATAGCCTACACTCTAGTTTTGGTGTGACACCATACAAGTCTTGTATGGAGGAAAAGTTGAGTCTTTGACTGATTGAGAACAGAGTGTTGCTTGATTTTGAAACTAAGCAGATAACTATCAAAAGGATTGGAACCATTGAATAAGGAGAAGGTTTCCGAAGTGTTTTTGGCTAAAGGTAAATGTAAGTTTGGAGGACCAAACTTCCTAAAGGGGGGAAGACTGTAATACCCCTGTTCCGTAATATTTTAATTGGTCCTTAATATGAGTATGATTATGTGTTTAATATGATTTTGTGTGCCATTATGTGGTCTTGGATTTCTATCTGTTCACCGTAGGAATATTTGTTTGATTTATCTGCTTTGGAAATTTAATTGGAGGCCTTATCGGCCACAGAACCCGAAATTGATTACGCCATTGTGATTGGCATAATTTTTGGAACCTATGGTGAAATTTAATTGAAAATTTATTCGGGT
The DNA here is from genome assembly GCA_030407325.1 of Camellia japonica. Classification (NCBI taxonomy): domain Eukaryota; kingdom Viridiplantae; phylum Streptophyta; class Magnoliopsida; order Ericales; family Theaceae; genus Camellia; species Camellia japonica. The sequence continues at coordinate 83,848,681 of JAPPVO010000003.1, forward strand.
CAGATTAATCGATTAAATCGGTGAATTAGAGCCCAATTATCTTATTAATATTATATATTAGCTTTAGTGGGTTTTGTTGTGAAGTCACTACACTCTCTATCCTCTCTTTTTTCACTTCATTTTGGCTGAATTTGGGACTCAAAATAGAGAGAACCGGCTGTAGAGAGAGAAAGAGAGAATTGTGTGATTTTTGGCTCAAGCTTGGGAATTTGAAGATTAAGCTCAAGATTTGGCTAGAACTTGAGTGTTTAAGGCTCCTAGGTGAGTAATTAACCCTTGAATCATGGGTTTTGTTTGCTATTTGTAAATTCAGAGTTGAATAAGAATAAAAAAACATGAATTTAATTGAGTATGATGAAATTGAATTGGTTTTGTTGAATGAAGGCTAAATTGTGCATGCATGTAAGAAATTGTCTTAAATTTGCATGTTGAGCTTGAAATACATGATTCATGTAGAGTTTTGGTTAAAGCTCATGATGTAATCACCAATTGTATTATCTAAGTTGAGAATCATCACATGCATGTACAAATTATAAGGTTGAATGCATGACATTGTTATGTTGGTAATGAGTTGTGGTGTGAAAAATGAGCCATGCATGTGTTTGATTCATGAGATTAAGCTCCATGTTGATGTATTCTAGTGTTAGTACCATGTTAGTACAAATATATGTGAGATTGGAGCCATTGTATGCAAGAAAAATTGGTTGAAAGTCGTTTGGAGCTCAAGAACTCAATCTGGGAAACCCAGAATTTTGATGTCCGCTCGATTTGATGTCCGCTCGAGCGAGGAAAGTGCCGCTCGAGCGGGAAATACGTGCTCCCAGTACTTTTTGCAGACTTGGTGACCGCTCGAGCGGGGTATTTCACGCACGAGCGAGGGAGCTTTGTAGGCAGGCCTTCCGCTCGAGCGCTATATTTAATGCTCGAGCGTATTTTTCATGCAACCAGTACTTTTGCCGGCCTTAAGGGTCCGCTCGAGCAGGACCCTGTCTTCTGAAATTTTGAAAATGCATTCTGTGTTCTGTTTTCTGTTCCCTTTCACTTCTAAGCACTCTTAGGCATACATTGAGCATTGTAATTGAGTTAAGGAAATAAGAATGAAGCCTAAAGAGGAATATGTGATTAAAAACGGATTGAATTATTGTGACCCATATGTGTTATGTGATATGTAGGGTCAAGCTCCAGGGCAATTCAACCAACGATCACTGTGGGTAATATCTGACATATGTTAGTGTCCAATGGCTACTTCTATGTAAGTTTTGTAAGGTTCATTAATTTGAATGGTGGACACAGTTTGATATGAAAGGTCTATGAGCCAGTTTTGATATAAATGAATGGACCGAAGGTCGTTTTGGCATAAATGAATGGACCGAAGTCGTTTTGACATAAATGCATGGAGTCGTTTTTGACATAAATGAATGGACCGAAGGTCGTTTTGGCATAAATGAATGGACCGAAGGTCGTTTTGGCATAAATGAATGGACCGAAGGTCGTTTGGCATAAATGAATGGACCGAAGGTCGTTTTGACATAACGAATGGACCGAAGGTCGTTTTGACATGAATAAATGGACCGAAGGTCGTTTCGACATGAACGAGTGGGTTGAAGGCCGTTTTGACACAAAATGAATGGGCCAAAGGCCGTTTTTGACATGAATGAATGGGCCAGAGGCCGTTCTGTCATGAACGAAAGTTTGAATGGGCCAAAGGCCAGTTTGTCATTTAGATGGGCCAAAGGCCAGTCTCCACTTGAGTGGGCCAAAGGCCAGTTTGAACACGAATGATAGTTTGACATAAATAATAGTTTGACACGAATGATAGTTTGACATAAATAATAGTTTGACACGAATGATAGTTTAATATAAGTAATAGTTTGACACGAATAACAGTTCGATCTGAATAATAGAATGAATGGGCCAGAGGCCGTTTTGACATGAATGAATGGGCCAAAAGGTCGTTTTGACATGAACGAAAGTCTGAATGGGCCAGGGCCAGTTTGTTATGGAAAGATAAATGGCCAAGACTAGTATGTTTGGAACCACAGTCACTTGACTTAAATTGTATATATATATTTAAATAGAAATATGAATTGGGCTAAGGCCGTTCGGAATATGTTGTTCTACATATTGTTGTATCTTCTTATTTGATATTTTCACTGGGCTATCGCTCACGCTCATTCATGTGTTTGTAGGTGAGCCAAGAGAAGTCCAACCTAGCCCCAGTGAAGTCTGTGAGGAACAACAAAGGTTTTTGGAGAGTCAGCCCGTGGTGTCTCACGCACGAGACCCGTCTTCACCTTCCGTTATATATTTATATTTTGTCATATTGGTGAAGTTTTTGATTATGTCTGTATATAGTTTCATGGTTGACTTAGTTGGATGATCCTGTCTGTACAGAACCTCCTGGTACTATGTTTCGTTTGTGAGTTATTAACGTCATATGTATGGTTTGTTTGATGTGCATATAAGCACGGCTCTAATGGACAAAGTTTTAAATTTCTGCTTCCGTTTGGCCCTTTACTCTGATGAGTTATGTCCGTTTTGGTTTGAGGCCCGTAGGTAATCTCAAGATTACTGGCCGGTTACGTCCTTAACCCATAGGGGCGGGTTCGGGTCGTGACACTTCTTCTCTCTGAATTTGATCTCAAGTATGTCACATACAAATCAGTTAAAGGGAGAGTTGTAGCAGAATTCCTGGCAGACCACCCAGTAGAAAAGGATGAGGCAATGGAGTATTTATTCCCAGATGAAGACATTCTGCAAGTAGAATAGGAAACATGTACGATGTACTTTGATGAAGTGTCCAATCAGTACGGTTATAGGATAGGTGTGTTGCTAATAGCACCTGATGAGTCCCATATACCCTTAGCCTTCAAACTCTCCGGCTCAAAGTGTCCAATAATGAAGTAGAATATGAGGCGTGTATTGCTAGTTTGGAAGCTGCCCTGGAACTAGGGGCAATAAGGTTGGACGTCATCAGAGACTCGAACCTGGTTATGTCTCAAGCCAACGGGGATTGGAGGGTCAAGGAAGAGAACATGAAAATTTACCATTAGACCCTCAATGTCCTAATTCTGAGGTTTCAAAAAATTGACATTCACGTACCTGCTTAGAGAGAGCAATCAGTTCGCTGATGCTTTAACAACTTTATCTTCCATGGTAGACATCCCACTTAGAGTCAAGATGCGTCAGATTATTATCAAACAGAAATACGTGCCGACCTATGAGATCATTGCCGCAATAGATGAAGTACAAAACAAAAACCCCCCTGATATTACAATATTTGGAACTTTCTAGAAAATACGACGTATCCACCAAGGGCAAAATGCCAAAGACAAATGGGGAATATGACGTCTGGCTATCTAATTTATCATCTGCGGAGGCAAGCTGTACAAAAGAGGTCATTTGGAATGCACAAGCTCTATGTGAGAAAGAGGAATCAAAGCGTCTCATGGAGGCCATCCATGGAGGAGAATACAGCACACATGAATGGTGTGAAGGCTAGCTCGAAGATCCTCAGACATGGCTATTATGGTCAACTATGGAGGAGAATTGTATTGGTTTTGTACGGCGATGCCATAAATGTCAAATCCATGCCAATCGCATGAATATTCCGCCGTCAAAGCTCTATAACATGACTTCGCCATGGCCTTTCTTAGTCTGGGGAATTGACGTTATCGGTGTAGTCTCACCAAAAGGTTCAAACAGACATGAGTATATCTTGGTGGAAATTGATTATTTTACAAAGTGGGTGGAAGCTCAATCTTATTTTGTGTTGAAAGCGTCACACGTGGCCAAGTTTATCAGGAACAACATCATCTGTCATTATAGAGTTCCTAATGAAATCATATCAGATAATAGCTCACACTTCAAGAAAGAGGTGGTGGATCTGCTTGAGAATACAACGTGGCTTTTCATAAGTCATAAACTTATAGAAAACAGACGAATGGAGCTGTTGAGGCCACAAACAAGAATGCCAAGAATATCCTGTGGAAGATGGTGGAGACCTACCGAGACTGGTCGGATATAAATACCATTTGCTCTTTGGGGCTATAGAACATCAATTCGAACATCCAAGGGGCAACCCCCTTATCCTCATGGTATATGGGATGGAAACTGTTCTACCAATTGAAATTGAAAGTATTATCACTGTGAATTATGGTCGAGTGTTAGATAGCAGAGGTGTGAATTGGCAAGAGAGAGATTCGAAGAATTGATGTTGTTTGATGAGAGGAGGTTTGAAAGCGTTGTATCACGTCCAGGACTACAGCACAGAATTGCTAGGGCTTTTAACAAGAAGGTTAAGTCCAGAAATCTCAAAGGAATAAGATATGGTGCTAAAAGGACAATCGAGCTCCCATCCATGATCCTAAGGGCAAGTTCAGACCTAATTGGACTGGTCCTTACATCATCAAATCTATCTGGTCAGGAAAGGCGATTATTCTTATGGACTTAGATGGCCTGGAGTATTCACAGCCGATCAACATGGACAAGTTGAAGAAATACTACCCTTGAGAGGCTCGCTAGGCTGAAAACCCGGAAGGGTGACCTAGGCAAAAGTTAGAGCATGAAAAATTAGAAATAAAGAAAAACTGAGCTCGCAAGGTTGAAAACCCAAAAGGACGACTTTGGCAAAAGTTAGAGCACAAAAAGAGAGTGTTAATACACGAGTGAACCTGAACCAAATTACGTAAGGCCTAATTCTCATCTTTGGGATACGTAGGCAACTTCATCCTAAAGTTCGGCTGTAACCATATCTAACTCAATTGTCCTGTCCATTTGTTTGATTGGGCTATCTTTCTCCATTATCTATTATCTTGGTTCTGTGTGATCTTTATTTAGGCAGAAGGGCAAATTACAATGTAGAGTAGTGGTGGAAATGCAATTATGGGCAATTGCGATATGTGGATTTGGGGCTGTACATCTTGAGGGATGATTTCGTGTGTGTTAGGCAGTGATCATTCCTAAAAATTGTTTTGAAAAGTTTTAATGAATTGATTTTCTCAAAATTTATCTTTACAACTTAGACCATTTTTGGGGCCAAAAAGGAAAATATTCAATGCTCACAACTTTAATTTTATTTATTTCAACAAAAAGGTACATTCTCTAACTCTCTGATTGAAATCAAAGTTGCTTTTACATCATAAAAAATTTGAAAAGAAAGGTCAAAGCAATAAACTAGGGTCATAGGAGTCAGGTGGTCCTGCGTCCCCTACTCGTGCTTGCGGAAGTCGCTGTAGCCAAAGTTGCCCCCACCTGTGCCTCGTCTTCAAGTCAAGCCAAGCACTCACCAGAAAGGGCGTAACAGAAGCTAGGGGCAGGGGCTAGGGTTTCTCTTGTCCTCTAAGCAGTGAGGTACCAAGGCAAGTGTGAACCACGAATGGGAAATGAAGCCGGGTATTCCACCCATTCTTCTGGACACATCTGATCATGTCCAAATTGGCATCTGAACTAAAAAGGAAAATAGAACACGTAGTGCGTAAGTCCAATTAACTGTATAACCGGCTGTTGGGACATGTTGTAGCTCATCTCTGTCCAATTAAGCTAGGGGCAACGCCAAGCTATGTCAACCACAGATCTACTACACATCCAATCACACCACCATCCCTCTAAAGGTAAGTCTACTAGCCTTTGGTGGAAAAAGTAAGCTCTCACTGAATACTCGGGGCAAGGGTCCACCACTTTCAGCTTATCCATGAGCCATACCTAGGAAGGGATGAAAAATAAGAGAGATTAAAGAATAAAAATATGTATGTTGAGAGAAAAGTAAGAATAGGGGTTTTGAGATAAAAATAGAGAGTGAGTGCCGAGTGACATGAGGACCATAAATAAGAAAGGGTGGAAAACAATACCTGAAGAAGCAGTGAACTCCTTGCAAATCGAGAGGTCTCTCGTCGATGAAAAGCATCTAAACCCATCTGGGTCTCGGCCAGTGCCAGACCAATGCAGCTCTTGCCCTCTTTCAGGCATTGAGCCACCTCAATCAACCTAATGCTAGCTCCCCCGCAACTAGGGGCAAGAAGGAAGTGTGCGAGTAAGCATAAGCAGAGGGCATGTTACCGATAACCTCACCAAAGGAGGTCGCCTCTATCTCCAATGGCGGAAAACCAAGGAATCAAACCTAGGATGTCTAACTCCCCATCATGAGCCAAGGATTAAGCCCTTGTAATGTGAGCCCACACATCTGTCCCAAAGCCCGGGCAACGCCAAAATGGGGCTGAGGCATGATTTCTTTGTCGCGTCGGGATTCCTTCAAAGCATGAAATTCTTCGAGTGTCGGACATATTTCTTGTGATCTAAAGCAAAATACATGCGTGATCGGGTTCTAGCACCGAACAGCGGCATGGAGAAATGGAAAGCAAAGCAAAGTACGGTTCAAAAGGAAATGAGCATTTATGCCGAAACCATAAAAATTCACCTTTTTCGAGTCGTCCAAAGTGACAATCCAATCTCAAAGCCTATTAATGACAAAAATCTCCATCTTAATAGTAAAATGTCAAAGACTTGATATTATGCCAGAAAAACAGCTTGGGAGCACCTTTTATAGACTTTGAGAAGATGCAGTGCATGACAGCTGGATCCCACTGACCGATATCAATTTTGGGCTCGGTCGTGCCTCATTGGAGCTCAGTCGTGCCTATTTGGACCCGGCTGGGTCTAAATGATGGCCCAGAGCAGAATAGTTGCTGCGAAGGCTGGTCTTTTGTCTTGGTGTACTGTGGTTGTGTTTTGAGCTTTGTTTTGTTTGTATCACGTGTTTTTTAGCGTTTTTAGGTCGTTTTCATTTTGTTTTTCTGTTATCGAGTTGTATTTTTCATTTTGTCCAGTTATAGGCTATTATCTGATTCAAGAATAAATTCAAGAACAAGCATTCATAATTATAAAAATCTTGTATAGGATTGTCATGCATACGTTACACCATCCATCACATGTCACGTCATACAAGAGGAATCATCCAAAATATTGTTTTCATAAACTGGTGGGTCCAACCCGATCATTGTTTTACAAAAAGCAACAAAACCAAAAGAAAAATCTTCCAAAAAAAAATAACAAAAGGGTCTATCTAAAGCTAGCTCTTAACTACAAAGCAAAAGAAAAGAAAAGCAAGGAAAATCAGCAACCCATCATCGCTCTCTTCCTCCTCGGCTACGGAGGAGGCGCATCACTATCGTCGCTGGGGCTACTGGACTGTGTGTCGACCTCGTTCCCCTCCTCTTCGGGGGTCGTGTACTCATCAAAAGACTCCTCAAAAGGTGAGCATTGTCTCACTCTGCCTCTCCCCCGGTCAGCCCATCTTCTGCCTCTCGCTGGGCCCCGTCTCCGTCTTCTAGCTTGAGGAGGTTTCGTAGGTGCAACTAGTTTTGCTCAAGCTGGAAATAGTGCAAATATCATAAACAAATATCAAAATATGAATCCGATATCAGAATAGACAACAATAGTAGACTCTAGCCAAAGTGTACCTCGATCCCATGGGTAGCTAGAGCAGTCTGTCTCCTCTACACCATCAGAAGTAGTCTGTCAATTGTCTGGAGAAGATCACCTATCTACCTCACAGGCACCTACAAAAGAGGAAAGATTTGAGAATATGAAACAAAGTAGTAGAGCACAGTGGGTACAAAGTAATAAAGCACAGTGGGCAGAAATAAAGGGAAGTGTGTACCAACTCAATGCCGAGAGCAAGCACCAACTTGCGGTCCCTTCCCTCAATGTGCTCAAGGGGGATCTGCTCGATCACCCCGTCTAGTCGCATGTATACAACCTCGGTAAGAATCACAGGAAGCCCGAGGATGTAAGCGGCAACAAGAACATCTCTGGTGGCAACAGCAACAGCAGCCTCAAGAAGGACATGGACCACACCCCTAGTAAGAGAGGCCATCACTCGAGTCTATAAGAAGGCAATAAAGTCAATCTAGGGCCTGTCTTGGAGATCATCAACTACCCTCATGCCTGGAGGAGAAGGATGTGGAATGTCAAGATCAGTTACGCCTTGCATCTGACGGATAAACCTCTCTCCCAAGTAATATTCCCTCCCAAAGGGACCCTCAAACAAAATCTGTATGGTAGAGACATGCCATGCAGCAACATGGGTCGTCCACGTTGCCTGAGGAATGCCTGCGCAGGGCTGCTAGTCAATCTGTGAGTGGAAGATACAAGTCAAGTGTCAGATATCGTTGAACAGTATGGAAACACCATTATGGAAATAGTGGAAATAGTAAGAAATGAAGACTAGTGTTAGGTTTTGTTACCCTATCTGTGGTGACGATGTTGAAGAAGCGGCGGAAGTAAGGGAAGTCTTGTTTTACGCGCTGGCACCACTCAAATATGGAGTTATAGTACCGGGAGCAGGGTATTGGCAACTCAATCGACCTCACTGGGATCGGAGCAAGGGAAGTGAAATACGTGTAGACCCATAGCTGCAAAAGGAAAACAAGTTGAGGAACGACAGAAGCAGATGAGCTGATATAAACAATAAATAAATGCAAAGCAAAACAGTAGAGGAAGTGTAAGGTGTACCTCCCAAACTCTCCAGTAGCCACCAAGCGAATCTGTCTTGCGGCGAGATATGGAGCTCATATAGCAGTACAAGGTGGCTAAGCCGGTACCACCCTAATCATACTCCTCCACCTGCGATAGGTGCACGAGCCCACACAAGAGGTATAGCCCCATGGTATTTTCCCTGTTCGCAAACAGGGTAGTACCGAGGAGATACATAAGAAACCCGCGGGCGTACTAAGCAACCTCCTCCAGGGTGACTGGCTGAAGGTCAGTGAAGTGATCATGGCCGGTAGTGTCTGGGATCACCCCAAGCAGCTGACGCTATGCAGCTCTTCACTGCGTCATATCAGGATCGAACAGGATCGGGCCACCAACCTCTAATCGCAGGCCAATGAGCATCGAGAAATTGTACGGGGTCAGACTCAACTTCCTGATCGATGAAAAGTGGAATGAGTCTGTGGTGTCCCACTACCTCTCCACCAGGGCCCCGTAGAGCAGTTGCTCAGCCCTCATCTGTATGAGCCCTGAACAAAAAGGCCCGAAGCTGGCAACGTCGACCAAGGTGCAGACCTCCGTGGGAAGCCTCTTATACCAGTGCCTGAGGCCAGAGATACACTCGTAACCACCAATCCTCTGGGCTATCACCTGTAGGGTGGGAATGTTGTTAGTATTTGCATTAAACGGCAATGAAAGAGTTATTTACAAGATTCTCAACAGTGTTCAAGAAAAAACAAGTAAAGGCAAAGGTTGTTTACCATGGAGTCGTCGGTGGATAAGTGCTCCACGGGCTCTCATAGCAGAATGTCCTCGTCGATCCCTGGGATAAGGCCCTTAAATCTCAAGATACCACTAGGGGTCGGAGGATGTGTGCGGGGTTGGTAGGTGGCCGCATGAAAAGGCCTATCAGCAAGGGATGGCAACTCAGGCTCAAGAACAAGAGGGAGAACGTCCTTAGCCTCTATGTCCTCACCAAGGACGGCACCAATATCCGCAACGGGGTCAGGGATTGGAACCTTGCCACTAGCCATAGAGAGAAGATGAGAAAATATGAAAAAAAAAGTGAGCGGGTAAGTGAGATTGAGTGAAAACCCCAAAATTTCCAAACCCTAGGAGAGAGAAAATAAAGGAAAGAGTGGAAACCAAAGCGGAAGACAGAAAAGTTTGGGTAAACATGTGAGAAATCAAGGAAAACAAAGAGAAATCGCAAAACTCAATCAAATCAATTTTTGTTCAATTCAAAGTATAGAGAATTGAAGAGGATTTTAGGAAAAAATTCGCAAGAGTTGTGGGTAACTCAAGGAGAGGGAAAATCTAGAGACAGAGGAAGCTTAGAGAGAGGAGAGGGAGTTTCGGCTTTAGGTGTGCATGACATAAGCATTGGTTTTAGGGATTGAGTATTAGGCCTGTTCTCAAAAAAAAAAAAAAACTTTTTGAAAATTGTTGATTGTTTTGCTTTTAGGAGGCTTTGTTTAGTTTTCAAAATTCGTGTTTCATCAATTCGTGCTTGCGCTTGGTAACTTGATTTGAATTATCTCCGTGGGCTTCAGTCTCCAAGGCCTTCTCGAGAAGGAGATAATCTCGCTCTATTCTACAATTGTTTTCCCCTTTTGTATATTTGGTTTCCTCCTCTCGTGTGAGACATGTTAGGTTGTTGTTTCCTCGGTTAAAAACATCAGGTGCGTCTGGTGTTCACACCACCCGTCCTCATTTCATGTGAGACACGTTAGGTTGTTGTTTCCTCAGTTAAAAACATCAGGTGCGCCTGGTGTTCACACCAGCTTTCCTCCTTTCATGTGAGACACGTTAGGTTGTTGTTTCCTTAGTTAAAAAATCAGGTGTGCCTGGTGTTCACACCACCATTCCTCTTTTCGTGTGAGACACGTTAGGTTGTTGTTTCCTCGGTTAAAAACATCAGGTGCCCCTAGTGTTCACACCACCTTTCCTCTTTTCGTGTGAGACATGTTAGGTTGTTGTTTCCTCGGTTAAAAACATCAGGTGCACCTGGTGTTCACACAAGCTTTCCTCCTTTCGTGTGAGACACGTTAGGTTGTTGTTTCCTCGGTTAAAAATATCAAGTGCATCTGGTGTTCACACCAGCTTTCCTCATTTCGTGTGAGACATGTTAGGTTGTTGTTTCCTCGGTTAAAAACATCAGGTGCACCTGGTGTTCACACCACCTTTTCTCTTTTCATGTGAGACATGTTAGGTTTTTGTTTCCTCGGTTAAAAACATTAGGTGCACCTAGTGTTCACACCATCTTTCCCTTTTTTAGCGTGAGATGCATTACGTTGTTGATTCGTCCTCGGTTAAAAACATCAGGTGCGCCTAGTGTTCACACCATCCTCCACCCCCTCTGCATGAGTTTGGCATAGAGCTTTTCACCCTTCCTACGTAAGACATAGTTAGGCCTGTATTTTCTTACATTCTTTCTATGTGAGATGTTGTACTTTCTATGTCCTTTTTATGCGAGACGTGTTTATTTACTCACTTTTTTCCATGTGAGACACGGCTTGATTTGTTTTGCTTTAATTTATGCTTTCGTTCAAACATTGCATTTCTATTATGGTTTGAGGCGTTGTTTTATCGCTTGTTACTTTCATTCAAGTATTTCATTGCATTGTTTCATTGCATGATCATAAGTTATTTTCTGCATATCATTTTGTACCTAGCCCTCGAACTACGCTGGTTTGATTTCTTGCAAAGGGATACTGTCACGACCCTATTCCGCCCCTAATAGAATGGTGCCGTGATGTCTAGAAATTTGAGATTACCGAAGGCCAACTTTCAAAACTCACACACAATCAGAGTATACATATGGAGCCTACGTGTACGGAAGCAATAAATTTAAATCTAAATAATCCACAAGAGCTGTGCGTAGATCAAATGAAATGACATATATCTTAGCGTGGTTTTACAACTTGAATACAACTAAAATAGAGTACATTTTACATCTTGATCAAAAGGCTTCTCAAGCCGACATATATAAAAGAAATGAAAGACAAAGCCGAGAAGCATAATCTTCAAGATGTTGCAAAACATGAATCCAAAAACACATCGGCAAACACATCTAGGCGTCATCGCCTTCTTGCTCGTCACCTACATATATATAGAGAGGGTGAGCTTGGATACTCAGTGAATGATATTAGAAATAAAGGTTTGCATGAATGATATTCAAGATCTCTTTCAAAAACAATACATAGCATCAATATAATGCAAAGGATGACATTCCGGACAACCCACGCAGAAAACCGTCGGTCGCAAAACAAGGGTGCAGTTGCATTATAGTCCCCGGCACTAAGGACTTTCAAGACAAGGGTACCGTTGCATTATAGTCCCCGGCACTAAGGACTTTCAAGACAAGGGTACCGTTGCATTATAGTCCCCGGCACTAAGGACTTCCTCCAAGTATGTCATCAAGCAAATATGGTATTTAATACAACTAGGAATAATCATTCATGATCAAATACTTTTCCAAAACAAGCAAAACAAAGCTTTCATCAAAACTTTATAACATAACTTTATTAAAAATACCACTCACATAGCTCTTCGGGTGTGGGGGTTTCAGGCAAGGATCCAAGGCCTACAAACACATAATAATTCCCATTGAATGCATTTCAGGAAGACGAGAGGAGATACTCCAATATGGATATGAAATGCAATGATCTCGGCATTCTTTAGAAAAACTAAGTCAAACCAAAACAAGACACTACTTCACATCTCGAGAAAACAGGCTGGGTACCAATCAGGCCTAGGCCGAGGTCACACACCCCTTGGCCGAGGTGTGTTCCCGACGACCATACTCAAGGAAATGAAGTCTGGGAAAATCTGGGTTTCCTTCTTGAAGAACATGAACATGAAGAAGATGAATGCAAAGATCATAACTTGTTATTACAAAATCTGAGATTTCATGAAATGAGTTTGAAAACATGGACCTGGGTACCCATACTTAAAGATTCCATGAAAACAAACACAAAACACGGAACTTGATGTAAACTTTCAGATCAAAACAAGACTTTTCTTCAAGAACTCAAGAACACCATTTCTCTTTCTAAAACCAAACTTTAAACCAATGCATGGCTCATGAATCATGCTAGATCAAACAATGCAGCTAGAAGAACATAAAGAACAACATGAGCAGATCAAGATTCTAACCTCAAAATATGAATCCAACGGTTTGATCTCTAAGAATCAAGCTCGAAAGTCTACTCTCTCACTTTAAAACTTCCTCTTCTTCCTAGAACTTCTCTCTCTAAAAGGCAAAGATATGATACCAAATGATAGGTTCTCTTGGCTGGTTTCTGACTTAACTCTCAGCTGGGACACGTGGCAGCGACTAGTTGGGGTTTTCCTCAAAAAGGCGACTGACAGACATGACAAGATCATGACAATGAGTGTTTAACAAGTAAGGCGGTATGGGCTCTCTGGCAAGGCAATGACATCGGGTGGAATCATCGGCTCCGGCAAGCAGGGTCTCAGTGATCTCGGGTAGGAAGGACAACACTTGGCCTAGCTGTGCCACACCTCGGCCTAGATGTGCCACACCTCGGTCTAGGTCATACCTATCCAGGAACAAGATTACTAGGTGCAAGAGTAGCATCTCGGCCTAGATAATACACATCTCGGCCTTGGTGATGAACACCTCGGCCTAGATGATGACATCTCGGCCAATATGCTGGGGTGAAGATGGAGGTCAACAAAAGTGGTTCCAAGGTGATCCTGGGTGCAAGAGGTTCAAAGGTGCAACCTAGGCTCAAGATGACCTCGGCTAGACTCACCAGGAAAGGAACAAGACTAACAAGCAAATTTTCACATAAATACAAAGCAAGAAAAGAATCTCACTCTAGGTAAAACAGGTCAAAATTTACTAATGCAAGCTTACCAAAACAAGATCATGCAGATGCTCATGCATAAGGCTAAGGTGGAGATGAGGGTCACTACAGATACGTAGGCAACTTTCAAGTTCAACCATTGCATTTATGTCTTGATTTTATTACCCAAGTCTTACTTGTCACATGGGTCGTCTTTGGGCTTTGACATTCACTCACACCCTTTCATGACTTTGAGTTTTGTCAGAGAGGGGCAAATATAGACACCCTATTTTTGACTGCCCGTAAAACTTGGGCGCTTTGTTCTGGACACTCGATGATGAAAGATACATTGTGTAGATGGTGTGAACGATTCAAATTCTTAACGAAGGAACAATCTTAAAACCTTCATATTTACCTTATTCTTACCTTAGAGGTCCCTTATTAAACATTGTGCCACCCTACATTGAGCCTGAAATAGAGGAAGAAGGGAACACATTGGGGCCCGGTCGTGGCCATTTGGGGTCAGCCATGCTTTGTTGGCGAGAAACAGTGTTCTGGGCAGGAGCCCGCCAGCTATCTATTTTTGAAGATATTTTCGACCTATTTTGCTCAAATTTTATAAATACTAGGTCATATCTTTGTTTTGAAGGTTGAAAATTTTCCAAAGAGTTATACACTCACTTGAGAGCTCCTTCTTCCTTGCCAAGCCATCTTTGAGCAAGCCTATCACCCTTGAACTATATCCATACACCATACACACCCTTAAACCTTGACCTTGAAGCCTTGGTTGAGCCTTGAGGATCATAATTGAACCTTGAGAGTGTGCTAGGATTGACTTTGATTTGCAAACAGAGCTTGTTCTCTTCAAGAGGTATAAGCTTGTCACCTTTGTTTTGCTTTCATTTCAATCTATCTCTATCTATTTCTTATGTTTTTTGTGTTGTTTTGGATCCAATTTAAGTGTTGAAACTTGGGTTTGAATAGCTACCAAAGGTAGAACGGATTAACACCCTTTCTTGCACCTTACTTCATAGCTCACACCCTTGTTTTTACACTCTTTCCTTTGACTTTTAAGCTATTTTTCAAAGTTTAAAAGGGCTAAAAAAACATGGTTTGAAGTCTCAAAAATATAGGGGTTAGCCACCTCTCCTTGTTCTTGTTTACTAGTTTAGTGTCTTCTTGCTTTTACCTATCTTTTTGTGCTCTGGAATACACTTTTAGCTACTATTTTTTTGTGCTTTAGGGGCTGTTTAGGTTTGTTTTGTTTCATTTAATTAGTTTATGCTTTGAATACCTTGCTTGTTGTATTGTACGTTCATGGCTTTGCTTGTTTAGGCCTTAGACATCAAGCCATTCGAGTTAATAGCTTTCTTTACTTAGTTTCTACATAAAGAGTCTCATTCCCAAAATCAACTTCACATAATTATTTCTGCACCCTCCCCTCCTTTCTTCTTTTCTTTTGTTTGAGAGTTATTTCAACCGATTGATTGTTATTCAAGGCATGAGAAAGAGACCTATGCTCAGTGGCTTAATCTCTATTGAGGTTCATCGTCAAAGCATAGTCCCTCTTTCATGTTTAGGATCACTTCTCATTTGACGTTTTTTCTCTTTTAGTGGACTTAACTATCGCTCTGGACAACTTGATTAAAAAAGGGAAAGGACTAACAAAATTGGCTTAAAATTAAAAAAACCAACATAAAGAAAATTGAGTGAAATTGCTTGGATTCGCCCGGACGTTATGCCGAGTCCATCGTGTCAAGAGTCGTCACACATCAATTCATGATATTTTGATGAACCTTGAAACATGTCTACCCCCCTCTTTGAGCTCACTTCATGATAGAGGTGAGGGGTGGTTATCTTTCATTGCATTAATTGATATTTTGTCCAAACGTCTTCAAAATCATCAAGCCATCATCTTGTGCTTATTAATGAGTTTAGAATGAAACTTGTTCTTCTCTTGAGCTTCCCTATGATAGATAAGAGCAAAAGGGACAAACAGAGCTCAAAAAGGTTTTGTCTGCACTGTTTTCACCTTAGAACACAAAAATAGGTTTTACATGGAATTAGGGCACGACCGGCCGTGTTTGGATTCGGCCGGGCTTCATTGAGGGCCAGCCAGGCTCTAATGCTTGGTAAGTAGAGTGTTTTTGCAGAAACAAATGGCAGTGGCTGAAGGTGAAACATGGCAGATTCTCGGGGAGGCAAACAGAGCTACTTCTAGAACCCATCACGTGCATGCGATCCTTGTGTATCTTTGTTTATATCAATGTTGAAAATTGATGTTCCCATTATTGTTGTAATTAATTATTATTGTTGTAGTTAACATGGTTGTAATTAATATTATTTCTTATTCATTCGAATTTGTAATAAGTAGTTTAATTCAGACACTTGAACATTTGGACCCTCTTGCATGAGGGCAAAATTGTAATAAGTGTGTATGTCTTCCAACCCCATTTTTTTCTCATTTTTATTTCTCCGCTTATGATGGTAGCATAGAGCATCATATTGCATTGGTTAGGATCATGCATTTTTTCTAACTATTTTATTTTCTTTAGCTTGCCTTGGAGTACTAGGTGAGCACTTATTGCTTTAGCATATTGCATGTGTGTGATTGTTGCCATATCAAGCATATGTCCATGAGGCTAAGTACTTAAATGATATACCTGTTTGAATGCCTGTGGATAGAGGTTTTTTGCTTAAGTTGGGATGATTTGAATAAATGTACATATGAGATCACTTTTTCAAGTGGTACATATTCAAACACTTTTCAAAACAAACATAAAATCAAGCGTTCCAACTTTAGCAACTTAGTCTATACTCGTGTGCAACACATAGTAAGCTAGCCTAATAAATCGAAACAAGAGCATATAATGTAAATAAGAATCACATCATGATTAGTAGAGGCCGATCTTTGATCGGGCGATTGGGATGCTCAATTCATGACCTTCCCCTCTCGTACCTAAGTTTCTGAGCCAAGACACTTTGGTGATGATGGATATGTGGCCTTTGGCACAAGTCTTGCGTTTCCTAAATTTCTTAAAAATATTTAGGTGGCGACTTTGAAATCTGGTAATGCAATCCACTTTTGGCATTTTGAATCAAAATCAATTTTCTAAAAGATTTTGGACTCATTAGTGTTTATCTATTTCGCATTGCACTTGTGAAATCAAAATCAGAACCATGGGAGTCTAAACTATAGGGCTGATCGTCTCCCGAAACGAACACAAAAAGCAAGCTACAAAACCCTGGACATTCTAATTCCAAGGTTTGAAAAATTGACATTCACATATCTGCTAATAGAGAACAACAGGTTTGCTGATGCACTGGCACCTCTATCCTCCATGGTAGACATATCGCTCAGGTTTAAGGTGCGTATGATCATCATTGAACAAAAGTATACACCTGCTTACAAGACAATAGCTACAATAGATAAAGTTCAAGATAAGAACCCTTTGTATCATAACATTTGGAACTTCCTGGAAAAATACATATACCCACAAGGGGCAAATGCCAAGAATAAATGAGGAATACGGTGTCTGGCCATTCAGTTCATCATATGCGGACGTAAGCTGTACAAGAGACGCCATCTGGGAATGTACAAGCTCTGCATCGAAGATGAGGAGTTAAAGCTTCTCGTGGAGGCCATTCATGAGGGAGAGTGTGGAGCGCACATGAATGGTGTGTTGCTAGCCAGGAAGATCCTCAAGTAGGGATATTATTGGTCAACCACGGAGGAGGATTGTATCAACTTTGTTCGGCGATGCCACAAATGTCAAATCCACGCTAATCATATGAATATCCCACCGTCAAAGCTTTACAACATGACTTCTCCATGTCCTTTCTCAGTCTGAGGAATTGACGGTGGAGGCGCAGTCGTAATCAGTGTTGAAAGCATCACTTGTGGCCAAGTTCATCAAGAATAACATCATTTGCAGGTGCGAGGTGCCAAATGAGATCATATCAGACAATGGCTCACACTTTAAAAAAGAGATAGTTGATTTGCTTAAGAAATATAATGTGGCTTTTCATAAGTCATCAATATATAGACCACAGACCAACGAAGCCATTGAAGCCGCCAACAAGAATGTCAAGACAACTTGGGGTTGTAGAATGCCAATTCGAACATCTATAAGGGCCACCCCTAATATCTGGCCTATGAGATGGAAGTTGTTTTGTCGATCGAGATTGGAGTACTGTCGCTGAGAATTATGGCCGAGTGTTAGATAGCAGAAGTGGATTTGCAGCAGAACATATTCAAAGAATTGATATTGTTTGACCAAAGAAGGTTGAAGGCGTTGTACCATATCTAAGGATATCAGCGCAAAATCGCCAAGGCCTTCAACATAAAAGTCAAATCCAGAAACCTCAAAGGAGATATGGTACTCAAAGACAACCGAGCTCCCATCCATGACTCTAGAGGCAAGTTCCGACCCAATTGGATTGGTCCCTATATCATCAAATCTATCTGGTCAAAAGGAGCAATCATCTTTATGGATTTAGATGGCTTGTAGTTCTTGCAATCGATCAACATGGACAAGTTGAAGAAATACTATCCTTGAGAGGCTCGCTAGGCCGAAAACAGGAAAGGGTGACCTAGGAAAAGTTAGAGCATAAAAAATTAGAAATTGTGGGGAAGTGGTTTGGAAATACTCTTCAGATCCTGGGGGACGCTCGTGATCCTTAGCTAGTCACCTGAAAAGGAATGAACACTCCGGTCGGGGGTGCCGGAATTAGCACTCCGACGGATAAGTCAATGTATACTCTCTTGATTGCTTGTATCTTAAGTTAAGCATACTAGTTCTCACATACCTCTCTTTGGTTGTTATTCTTCTATTTATATACACTCCTGGTCTTCTAGGTAGGGCCCGCTCTTGATCTGTCATGTACTTATTCACTCGGCCCCCAATTATGCCATATTACAACTTTTAATCGGCCCCTTGGTCGACTTATTCAGCGTATGAAACGTCGGGGGAGGGGCCGAATGCATACTATACACCGATTGGGAAAATATACCCTGCCTATCTGCGTCTGATTTTATTCAGCTACCACAATTGCCCCCCAAACACCCCACTAACTCTGTTTAGTCGACGTGTTTGGTTTTAATCTTGAAAAGTCAAAAATTCGGCGGTTAACCTCATTCCAAAGCATGTCAGAACGCACACGTTTTCTAGTCATCATTACAAGTTCCCGCCTCTTCGTACGCTTCCTCCATTTAATGTGGTTTAAAACTTTGTCTCTTCGAATGTATACTTTGAATACTCAAGATTTTTTTTTTGGTTCGCCTTCTAGTACAACCCCTCCACCTCGCGACCTCTGCAACTCTCTTCTGTCTCTCATTATCCCTTCTGCTCCCTATAAGTTCTCTTCTCTTTCACTCCCAATACCATTTTCTCGTTTACTATTAGTTTTGCATAACCCTTAGGCTGAATATGATGGCAAGAAATTTGAAAGCACTCCTTTCTCTGAATCGGATTTCCGGCTTCTGACGCCATTGTTCCATCCCTGATGATGTTCATCTGTCACTCGTAGAAGACAGCACCACTAATATGCAGAGGACCGACGAGAGCACAATCATCTTTCCTCTCCTATCGATTGTTGAAGGTGGCGTCTATTTTCCTTTTCATCCGTTTTTTAGAGCCGTCTTTCGACATTAGGGCCTAATTCCTTCCCAGCCTAATGTGAATTTTTTTCGCATCATAATGGGGATCATAGAATTAAATCGTCGTCTTAGGATTAACCTAGGCATTCCTGCGATTCGGCATTGCTATGTCTTAGCCAAGTCCACTGGCCGTCTAGATGTTATTTTCTTAGGGCCAAGGACACCGACCATCATTTAGTGACCATGCTTGCCAGCTCTGGCAAGCGTGTTGACGACGTGATGGTCGTTGTTCAAGGCAACTAGGAATTCAACAAGGGTGAAGATCGCTTGGATCTCGTGCCAAGGCGAAAAGGTGATCCAGGTGGCCGTATAGCTCATTCTAGTCGCTTATATTTTCGCATGTATATTCGTCTCTCCTTTCATGTACTTACCGTTTTGTTTGCGCAGGCAACGTGTTGAAGAAAGTGTTGGTTTCGGCCGACGACGCTGTACTTGAGGATATTAAAACCGCTCTGCAATTCGTTGGCCGTCCAAATCTTCAGAAGCAAAGAAGGGCGACCCATATTCTCTTGCGCTACGCGCCGTCCTACGCAACGTTTTTCGCAGCAGACCATATTCCAGTTCCAAAAGGCGAAGATCATCTTATAGCCCTTATCTTCTCCAGCTTTAAAAATCTGAAGGAGATCGGTTTAGAAGCCTCTGATTCGAAACACGTAGAAGAACAAGTAGCCGATCAGATCGCCGAGGACCCGGACCAATTGGGAATCGAGGTAGACGAAGCCCTCAATTCGGCGTTTGAGGAGGTTGGATTGAATTTGTCCGACCCTCCATCCACGTCCAGCCGATGGGACGTCTTTGAGGACATTTTTACAAACTTGGGAGATCTTCCCGGCGCTTATCCAAAGGATATGGCTGGGGAATCACTTCAGCAACTTGCACGGAAAAAGAACACCGAGAGGATGGCTACCAGGCGAAGGGCCAAGGCTATCCGATCGGAAACTCCAACCGCCGCGGTCGCTGAGTCTATACCGGCCATGGTCACTGAGTCTACTCCTCCAGTTACTGTCGAAGAGACGGCTCACCCTGAAACGATCGAGATAGAGCAGGTGTGGCAATCCAACGAAGGTGAACAAAGGGGCAAAAAGTGCCCCGCCGATCGAGAGGCCGAGCGCGAAAAGGACCAAAGCGATAAATGGCCCCGAGTTGAGGAGTCGGATTTGGTCCTTCCATTCACGATTCAACCAAGGGTCAGAAATATGCCGATTTCCTCAGACTCCTCAGCTTTGAGGGACCCGACTGTGGCCTTGAGCATAGCCTCCTCGGTATCCCTGTCGGTCGACAGAGCCGTATTTCGAGCGGAGCCAGATCTGATGCTAATTCCTTTGGCCGCTCAGTCGGCCCTATCGGTACGTTACTTGTCTTACGTCTTTACACATGCACGTTTGTAAATATTTTTCTAATTATTTGTTTGTTGTTTCTTTGTTTTGTAGGCGGTGGGCAGGATAGCCGAGATGGGCTGCCGTCAACACGACGCCATAGAATAGATCGGCCTATTGAAAGCCAAAATTGACAATGAACAGAACAAGGTTGTGGCAGTCTCTCAAAGGGCCAATCATGAGGCAGCGCAAGCGACTGTGGAACGCGCCAGAGCCGACTCGGAGGCCGAGCGAGCTCGAAATTTCAATCAGTTAAGGCTTGCCGCCGAGGAAAAGGAAAAGGCCAGCGATGAGGCACTTAAGTTAGCCCAGGAGGCAATCGCCAAGCTGTAAGCCGACTTGGAGGAATCGAAGAAGGCAAGGGAAAATGCCGACTCCGAGATTTCCAAGGCGTTCCAAGCTGGGCAAGAGGCCGCCTTGGAAAGCTACGCAGAAAAAGGACCGAAGTTTGAGAATCAGGGCTTCAAACACGGCTGGGTCAAAACCCTCGCTCCTGCGAATGTGACATTGGCACAGCTGATTCCATAGGAGCAGGTGGACGTTGACCCGCTGGCATCTGACCCTGAGGAATGATCAAGGCATATTTTGATTTTTGGTAGGCATCTTAGATGCATAGTTTTTTGTTAGTAGATTTTCATCGTTTTTTAATGTCAACCGATTTTCATGTGTAAAACGTCCATTGTTAGCGTCCAATTTATAAACGAAAATTTTCTATGCTCTCAAGCGATTGCTTATACTGTTTGTTATATAAGTACATAATTAAAAGAATCAGCAGTTAAAACAAAATGTCAAGACTACGTGAGACGGCAAACTTATTAGCCGATTTTATTACTGAATTTGATTGATAAATCTGAATAAAAATGAATTCATGAGGTGCTAATAGATCAGTTCATAGGGCGGCTGGGGTACATAAGCCGATTAGATTGATGAATTTGCCCTTGCCCCAACTGGTTCATGAACTAGAACGCCGAATAATCAGAGATTCATAGGGCAGCTGGGGCAAATAAGCCGACTATATTGACGAATCTGCCCTTGCCCAACTGGTTCATGAACTAGAACGCTGAATAATCGGAGATTCATGGGGCAGCTGGGGCAAATACACCGATTATATTGATGAATTTGCCCTTGCCCCAGTTGGTTTATGAACTAGAAAACCAAATTAAAAGTACTCATAAATACTGTGCTGATAAATTGATTCATAGAGCGGCTGGGGCACTTAAGCCGAATAGATTGACGAATCTGCCCTTGCCCAGCTGGTTCATGAACAAGAACGCCGAGTAACAGAGATCCATAGGGCGGCTGGGGCAAATACACCAATTAGATTGACGAATTTGCCCTTGCCCCAGCTGGTTCTTGAACTAGAAAATCGAATAAAATGAACTCATGAATATTGTACTGATAAATCGATTCATGGAGCGGCTGGGGCACTTAAGCCAACTAGATTGATGAATCTGCCCTTGCCCAGCTGGTTCATGAACTAGAACGCCGAGTAATAGAGATCCTTAGGGCGGCTGGGGCAAATACACCGATTAGATTGACGAATTTGCCCTTGCCCCAGCTGGTTTATGAACTAGAAAACCAAATAAAATGAACTCATGAATATTGTGCTGATAAATCGATTCATGGAGTGGCTGGGGCACTTAAGCCGAATAGATTGATGAATCTACCCTTGCTCAGCTGGTTCATGAACTAGAAAGCCGAGTAACAGAGATCCATAGGGCGGCTAGGGCAAATACACTGATTAGATTGAGAAATTTTCCCTTGCCCCAGCTGGTTCTTGAACTAGAAAACCAAATAAAATGAACTCATGAATATTGTGCTGATAAATCGATTCATGGAGCGGCTGGGGCACTTAAGCCGACTAGATTGATGAATCTGCCCTTGCCCAACTGGTTCATGAACTAGAACGCCGAATAACAGAGGTTCGTGGGGGCGTTTGGGGCACGTGACTCAATCGGCGCCGGGCTGTTGAGGTTTTAATATTAATGAGATCACCTCGGAGGTGCTGCTCCCATAGGGAATAAATGGGCGTGTACTTCGTGCATGAAAGTCCTATTTATATGCTCAGAGTGAGTAACTCAGTCCAATTCGTTGAGGAAGGTTAAACAAGTGCGAATGTCAAATAGACTTTTCTTCAACAGCAGAGGAGAAGCGAGGACATTAGCTGAGCTAGGATAAGATATGAGTCAAAGTGGCGAACCTTCGCGCACGGGAAGTAGGACTTTGAGGGATCGGGAGAGACACCAATCTCCTCGTTGTCGAAGTAGGTCGCCTAGGAGGGACAAGCAGCCACGAGGCAAATCTCCTCAATCCCGTTCTGGAAGGGAATCCGATGCGACACCGCGCCCATTGAGTTTTGCGGTCTTCGTGGAGAATAGACCAATGACAGAGGCAGACTCAATCATTTGTGATCCAAACGTGGCAGTCGAGTTCGCTCGACAGATTTTTCCACCCGAAGTCTAGCAGTCGATGGGATGGTGAAGGGGCTGTACACCGCTTACGAAATCGGCATGCGTCTTCGCGCCGCTCAGCGGGATTTAGCGCAGAGAGATGAACGCATCCGGAACTTAGAAGCTTGCGCAGAGAAGGCCAAGCGTGAACTAAGAAAAATTAAGTCCGCCGAGTCCCAATCGGCCAGCCATCCTAACCCGGTTGTGGAAGAGAGGATGGCCCAGAGGCTAATAAGTGATGCCATTGCCGATCATAACACGGCTAGCATGTTTGCGATTGAGACTGCGAGGTCCACGGCCTATGAAAAAGGCTTCCATGATGGCCGAAAGGTCGGAATACAGAAGACCATGGAGAAACTCGCCGAGGAAGTTTGCCGATGTGAAAATCGTGGATTTAAGCACGGTTGGATCAAGGCACTTCAACAAGCTGAGGCTCTCCGGGTAGCAGGTGTGAATTCAGCGACGCCACTGTATCAGCGAGATGATTTTCCCTTTTCCGCTTTCGAAGTTAAGAAGAGTGATGACGAGGGAGCTGCCGAATAAAAGCCGACCTTGTAATGCTCAAACGCAGATTGTGTGCAAAATTATGTAATTATTGGCTAATTTAATAAAACGCTTCGTTTTCAAGTGTTAGTGTACTTTCTGATTATATTAGTACACTTCATGCCAGTTAATTAATCTAAGGACACATTTTATTTTGAATGTTCGCACGTTTCAGCCTACATTCATACGGCTTATCCAATTTCATTTTGAATGTTTGCTTGTTTCAGCCTTTATTTATACGACTTTCCCCATTTCATTTTGAATGTTTGCATGTTTCAGCCTTCGTTTATACGGCTTGTCCCACTTCATGTTTGTTTACGTGTTTCAGCCTACGTTTATACGGTATGTTTCACCATACGTTTATACCGCTTGTCCCATTTCATGTTTGTTTGCATGTTTCAGCCTACATTTATACGGTATGTTCCATCATACGTTTATACGGCTTGTCCAATTTCATTTTGAATGTTTGCCAATGCACTAAGGGCGCTCCAAATCCGGAGGCGTAATCGGCCAAAAAGTGTCGTGCACTAATGTGGCTCCGAATTCGGAGACTTAATCGGCCCAAATGTGACCTGCACAGATGGGACTCTAAATTTGGAGGCTTTTTGTCTTGGCCAATCATGATATCCACGAAGGGCGCTCCGAATCCGGAAGCTTAATCGGCCCAAACGTGACCTGCACGGATGGGGCTCCGAATCCGGAGACTTATCTTGGCCAATCGTGATATCCACGAAGGGCGCTCCGAATCCAGAGGCTTAATCGGCCCAAACATGACCTTCACGGATAGGGCTCCAAATTCGGAGGCTTTTTGTCTTGGCCAATCGTGATATCCACGAAGTGCGCTCCGAATCCGGAGGCTTAATCGGCCCAAACGTGACCTGCACGGATGGGGCTCCGAATTCAGAGGCTTTTTGTCTTGGCCAATCGTGATATCTACGAAGGGTGCTTCGAATCCGGAGGCTTAATCAGCCCAAACGTGACCTGCACGGATGGGGCTTCGAATCTAGAGACTTATCTTGGCCAATCGTGATATCCACGAAGGGCGTTCTGAATCCGGAGGCTTAATCGACCCAAATGTGACCTGCACGGATGGGGCTCTGAATTCGGAGGCTTTTTGTCTTGGCCAATCATGATATCCACGAAGGACGCTCCGAATCCGGAGGCTTAATCGGCCCAAACGTGACCTGCACGGATGGGGCTCCGAATCCGGAGACTTATCTTGGCCAATCGTGATATCCACGAAGGGCGCTCCAAATCCGGAGGGTTAATCGGCCCAAACGTGACCTGCACAGATGGGGCTCCAAATTCGAAGGCTTTTTGTCTTGGCCAATCATGATATCCACGAAGGGCGCTCTGAATCTAGAGGATTAATCGGCTCAAACATGACCTGCATGGATGGGGCTCCGAATTCAGAGGCTTTTTGTCTTGGCCAATCGTGATATCCACGAAGGGCGCTCTGAATCCAGAGGCTTTTATCAGAACACTTTTGAACTGGATTTCGCAGTGAATAAACAGGAATCTTTGCATTACAAAAGTGGAATGTGTACATGGTGAACCATTCAAAAGTAGTATCATTCCCCACAGGTTGGGTTTAATGATAGAATTTACGCAAGTGCACTGAATTCCAAGGCCGTGGTAGACTCCTTCCAGACATGTCTTTGAGCCGATATGCCCTTACTCCTGCGATCGAATCGACCTGATAGAGGCCATCCCAGTTAGGACCTAATTTTCCATCAGCCAGTTCCCTGGCAGTTGGAAGTACTTTCTTCAGGACCAACTCTCCTGGTGTGTAGCGGTGCAGCTGAACACGTTGATTATACGACTTAGCAAGCTGCTGCTGATACCGTGCCATGGATGCAAGGGCACGGTCTCTTCGTTCTTCAATCAGAATCAAATCCAAGGCCAGCATCATGTCGTTTTGGCCCATATCAAAAACTTTCGATTTCAAGGTTGGGAGGCCGATCTCCAGGGGTATGATTGCCTGGGTTCCAAAGCATAAAGCAAACAGTGTTTCCCCAGTGGATCGTCTCGGCGTAGTTTGATGAGCCCACAACACACTCGGCAATTCTTCGACCCATTTGCCTTTAACTTTCTCCAGCCTCTTCTTGATGCCATCCAAGATGGATTTGTTAGAGGCTTCCGCTTGACCATTGCTTTGTGGGTAAGCCGACGTGGAAAAGTAAGGTCGGATACCATACTTGCTGCACAGCTCTCGGTAGACGCCACAATCAAACTTGGTACTGTTGTCTGAGATAAGTGCTCCTGGAATGCCGAATCATGTTATGATATTTCTCCAGACAAAGCGCTTAACATCAGCATCTCGAATGTGCGTTCATGCCTCCGCTTCGACCCATTTTGTGAAGTAATCTGTCACGAAAATCAAGTATCGCTTATTCCCCGGGGCCCTCGGCAATGGTCCGACGATATCAAGTCCCCACTGAGCGAACGGCCAGGGACTGGTGATAGAGCTTAACTCTTCAGCAGGCAAATGGGTTAAGGGGGAGAACTTCTGGCATTGTTCACATTTTTTCCCATAACATTCGGCATCTGCTCTCATTGTTGGCCAATAATACCCCTGTGTTACAGCTCGATGAGCCAAAGAGCGCCCGGCAGAATGTGTGCCACAACTGCCTTCATGTATTTCAATCAGAAGCTTTTCGACTTTGTCCGGATGCACGCATTCCAGGTATGGACCAGAAAGGGATTTTTTATAAAGCTTTCCTTGCGGATCCAAGTAGTATCGCAGGGCTTTGTCTCACAGCTTGTGCGCTTCTTTCCTGTCCACTGGGAGTTGTTCAGAAGACAGGAATTCAGCAATGGGGTCCATCCAACTCGGTCCTGACTCTATGACATTGACCTAGACTTCCTCCGAAGGGCCAATGCTTGGCTCCAGGATGAAACCTACTTCGATGGTCCATTTAATCTCTAAGTTAATAGCGGAGGCTAGGCAAGCCAGGGCATCTGCATGTGTGTTCTGATCTCGTGTTATTTGATTCAATTCATGATAGTCAAATTTTGCTAGCAAGAAGTTAGCTGTTTTCATGTACGCAGCCATACGGTCATTTTTGGCCGCGTACTCCCCTTTTAGCTGATTGATCACCAGTTTTGAATTGCAAAATACGAGCAAATGCTACGCACCCAGAAGATGTGCATTCCGCAAACCGATTAGAAGAGCTTCGTATTCGGCCTCGTTATTTGATGCTCCGAAGCCAAGTTTGACGACCTGCTCAATTATTGCGCCGTCGGGAGCCATGATTACTACTCCGGCTCCACTGCCCCATTGATTGGATGATCCATCACAGTACAACTACCAAATGTCCCCAACGTAAATTCTCTAGTTCGACTTAGGTCGAATTTCATCAGACTTGAAGTCGACAAGACCCTCAGTGAATTCGGCCACAAAATCGGCAAGCACCTGTCCCTTGATTGAGGTTCTAAGCAGGAACTGAATATCGTACTGGCCGAGTTCAAGAGCCCACTTTGAAACGCACCCTGATGCTTCTGCACTACGTAGTACCGACCGGAGGGGGTGGTCCGTTAGCACCCCGATGGTATGTCCCTGAAAGTAATGCATCAGCTTTCTTGCTGCCATGACAAGGGCCAGAATGAGTTTTTCCAACAGAATGTAGCGTGTTTCGGCGTCAACCATTGCCTTGCTCACATAATACACTAGCTACTGCTCCCCTAGCTCTTTCTTTATCAGTACGGCGTTGACGGCCCTGTCGAAAATTGCCAGATACAAAATGAGCGGGTCGCCTGCCGAAGGTGTTGTCAAGAGTGGAATTGATCAGAGGTAGGGCTTGTGGCCGTTGAAAGCGGCTTCGCACTCGGTGGACCATTCAAAAGCCTTGCCCTGCCGTAGTGTATGAAAGAATTGTCGGCAACGATCTGTGGACCGACTGATGAACCTATTGAGTGCGGCGGCCATCCCCATCAACTTTTGAACCTCTTTCACTGAACAAGGGGAGCCGAGCTCCAAGATTGCTGTTATTTGCCTCGGGTTGGCTTTGATTCCTCGATGGTTGACAATGTAACTCAAGAATTTGCTAGAGCCGATCCCAAATGCACATTTGGAAGCGTTCAACTTCATTTTGTATTTGCGTAAAATGCCGAATGTCTCTTCCAGATTGGCTAGATGAGTTTGCTCTTCTTTGGACTTGACCACCATATCGTCAATGTACACTTCCATAGTGTGGCCGAGTTGCTCCTTGAACATGGCAATGACCAGTCTTTGGTAAGTTGCCCCTGCATTCTTCAGCCCAAAAGGCATAACCTTATAGCAATAGGTTCCTCTTGGGGTGAGGAATGCAGTTTTGTCTTGGTCCTCCGGATGCATAGCAATTTGATGGTAGCCTCTGTAAGCATCGAGGAAGCTCATGCGCTGATGGCGTGCCGTCGCATCTACAAGTTGGTCTATTCTGGGAAGGGAAAAACAATCCTTGGGGCAGGCTTTGTTTAGGTCCGTGAAATCAACGCACACTCACCAAGTCCCATTTTTCTTCTTCACAACCACAGTATTAGAGAGCCATGTAGGGTAGGTCACTTCCCTGATTGCCCCGGCGTCAAGCAACCGATCAACCTCTTTAACAACGGCAGTAGTGTGCTCTGCGGCTAACTGCTGGCTTTTCTGAATGATCGGCTTGCATTTAGGGTCAACATTTAAACGGTGCTGCAAAATAGACGGATCTACACCCGGCATCTCATATGGAGTCCACGCAAATACATCAAGGTTGCCGAGAAGGAAGGAAATTAGCTGCTGTCTGTCGGCTTGATTCAGGGAGGCGCCAACCATGAAGAACCTGTCGGGTTTCCGTTGATTTCAACTCGATCTAGGGCTTCCATGGTCTTTTCACTTGGGAGCCGCCTAACATCGTCAAGGCTCTCCCGATCCATCACCTCAATAGAGTTCACTTGCAACTCCTTTTGCGTCTTTTCAGCAAGGAGATAACATGCTTGTGCCGATTTTTGGGAGCCACGGATTTGCTCAATGCCGCGTTTTGTCAGGAAGCGTAGCAGTTAATGATAGGTGCTTGGCACAGCCTGCATAGTATGCAACCAAGATCATCCCATGATGAGATTATACGGCGATGGCAGCTTGACGACTAAGAATTCCACATCCACAGTTCGGGAGCCCGCTCGAACGGGTAGTGTGATTTTTCCCAACGGGTATTCTGGATTGGCGTTGAAGCCGAATAGTGGATAAGGAGCCAGAGAAAGATCTGATTTGGAGAAGTCGAGTTTAGTGAATGTCTTGTAATACATAACTTCCGATGTACTCCCTGGGTCACTGAGTACGCGCTCAATGGTGAATCGGTTTACGCATAACTCGATTACCAAGGGATCAATGTGGGGAAGTGTCTCCCCGGCCAAATCTACATCATCAAAAGCAATGCTCGCAGCTTCATGGAGCCGTTTAGCCTGAGTGAGTTGATTTTGAGGGTCAGGGTTCGACTGAATCGTATGTACCGCGGATGACATTGGCAGGCTATATATCATGTGGATCACACCGAGTGGAGGTGAATCTTGCCTTAAGGCTATTGCTTTGGTTGAGTTGCCTTTTCGGACGTACTGTTGTAGCCGTCCATCTTGTACCAATTCCTCCAGGTGATCCTTTAATGCATAACAACTCTCAGTATCATGGCCATGATCCTTGTGATACTCGCACCGCCTATCCCGTCTTTGTATGTCGGGAGGTCCCACCATTTTCGATGGCCATTTGAAGAACAGAGGGTGTTGGATTTTGGACATAACCGCCCTGATTGGCTTTGACAACTCTGTATATTTCTTGTCGACGTGCCTTGTGCGCCTGCTATCGACTTGCAATTATTCATTTGCTCGATGGGAGCATTGGTCACTTGATCGGCGAGAATCCCGTCTCTTGTCTCATTTAGCCCGATGCCGCGGTTCAGGGCTCTGAGGTGGTACAAAATTTAATGGCTGAGCAATTTCAGAAGGAGCCGTCTTGTTGGCCACTTTTCCTGCTTTAACCTGCAAGGCATCATCTTCCACTTTACAGTATTCCTCAACTTTCTTCATCAACGACCAGACTGTTTTGGGGGGCCGTCTAGTCAAAGAGCTGCGGAGGGCACTATTAGGATGTAATCCCATATTGAATGCAGTAATGGCCATGGAGTCATTGCAAGCACCATCTACCAGATTAAAACATTCCCAATACCGCGTTGAATACGCACGAAGGGTTTCCCCCAGTTGAATCTGCATTGCCCAGAGGGAATCGGCTTGCTTTGGCTGGACATCATTAGTGATAAACCTTGCCCTGAAGGATTTTTAGAGTTGGTGAAAGCTCTTGATCGAAGCCGACTCCATTTATAATACCACCTGACAGCCAGTGGTCCCGAACTGCTCGGAAATATTCTGTACATTAGAGCCTCATCGTCTGCATGCAGCGTCATGGCTTACTTGTAATGGCGGATGTGATCGGTGGGGTCTGATTTACCATCGTACAAGGTGAATGACGGTGCTTTGAATTTCTTGGGTAGCACTACCCTTGCAATCCATCATACAAAGGGATCGTGCTAGTCTTCTTCGTCTGAACTGTTTCTTCTTTGCTTATGCCTTATACGTGGACTTTCTTCAAAGGAACTGGTAGTTTCAGGTCATCCCTTCTTCTTGGGCTCTGGGGATAATGAGTCGGAGTCGCTATCAGTGTCTTGTTGTCGAGCTTGAGGTCGTTGACCACCTGCCCTCAGAAGTCGTTCCGGATATTGGCGTACAGCTTGTTTGGACTTCGCCACTTCTAAGGCCAAATCCTAACGGAGATGTTCGTTCTCAGCGATCATGTTCTCCAACCTCTGTTCGTTTTGTTTTGCTTGTTCCATGATCGCTTGCATTGTCTCATGTGCTGAAGTCGAGGGTGAGGTGAAGTTTAAGGCGCGTCTTGCGGCGATAGTCTCCGGTCCAAGCATGTTTGTTGGAGTGAGGTCGTCTCTCTATGTGGTTTCGTCAGTGACTATCGGAGGGTCTTCTGTTACGCCCGCCATGGATGTATTTGAGTATTCCCAAAGATGGCGCCAATTGTGGGGAAGTGGTTTGGAAATACTCTTCAGATCTTGGAGGACACTCATGATCCTCAGCTAGTCACCTGAAAAGGAATGAACAGTCCGGTCGGGGGTGCCGGAATTAGCACTCCAACAGATAAGTCAGTGTATACTCTCTTGATTGCTTGTATCTTAAGTTAAGCATACTAGTTCTCACATACCTCTCTTTGGTTGTTGTTCTTCTATTTATATACACTCCTGGCCTTCTAGGTAGGGCCCGCTCTTGATCTGTCATGTACTTATTCACTCGGCCCCCAATTATGCCGTATTACAACTTTTGATCGGCCCTCTGGTCGACTTATTCGGCGTATGAAACGTCGGGGGAGGGGCCGAATGCATACTATACACCGATTGGGAAAATATACCCTGTCTATCTACGTCTGATTTTATTCAGCTACCACAGAAATAAAGAAAAATAGAGCTTGCATGGTTGAAAACTCGAAAGGGCGGCTTTGGCAAAAGTTATAGCGCAAAAGAAGAGAGTTAGTACTCAAGTGAACCTTAACTGTGAACTACGTAAGGCCTAATTCCCATCTTTGAAATACATAGGCAACTTCATCTCAAAGTTTGGTTCAAACCATTGTCAACTCAACTGTCCTATCCATATTTGATCGGTCTATCTCATCATCTATTGGCTCGATTATTCTACATCCACTAAGGTCAATTGCAAGGGGCAGTACTAGTTAGTAAAGGTGAATTTCTATGGGCATTCTTTTTTATTCAGGGTTGTGCGTCTTAAGGATTGATTCCATGCGTGTCAAGTGGTGACCATTTTGCGAAAATTATTTTGAAAATTTTTAATGAAGCTAATTTTCTCAAAATTTCACTTTTTGCAACACAGACCATTCTTTGGACTAAGAAGGAAAATTTTTAGTACTCACAACTTTATTTACATGATTTCAACACAAGTACATCCTCAAACTCTCAGGTTAAATCAAAGTTTCTTTTACATTGAAAACTTGAAAAGAAAATTCAAAGCAATAAACTAGGGGTACAGATAAGTCAAGTAATAGTCCTCTGCCTTTTGCCTGCACCCGTAGAAGCCTTTGTAGCCAAAGACGGCCCAACCAGTGTCTCATCCTCATGCCAAGCCAAGCACTTACCAGAAAGGGCATAACTGAAGCTAGCAGTAGGGGTCAAAAACTCTCTTATCCTCCAAGCAGTGAGGTATCGGGCCAAGTACAGAGCACGAATTGGGAACGGAGCAGGGTATTTCACCCCCTCATCTAGACAAGTCTGATCATGCCCAAACTAGCGTCTAAACCGAAATGGGAAGTAAAAGACACAGTGTGTGAGGCCAATCAACTATACACCTGGCTCGCGAGACATGTTGTAGCTCATCTCAATCAAATTCAGCGAGGGGCAACGCCAAGTGATGTCAGTCGTAGATCTACTTTGTGGGGAAGTCTATTAGCCGTGAGCGAAAAAAGTAGGATCTAGCTGAATACTCGGGGCAAGGGTCCACGACCTTCAGCTTATTCATCAACCACACCTGGGAAGGGATAAAAAGAAAAGAGATTAAAGAATAAAGAGGTGTACAATGAGAGAAAAAAGTAAGAAAAGGGTTTTGAGAGAAAATAGAGAGTGAGTGCCAAAGTGATATGAGAAATCATAAATGAGAAAGGGTGGGAAACAATACCTGGAGAAGCAGTGGACTCCCTGCAAACCGAGAAGTCTCTCGTCGATGGAAAACATCTAAACCCATTATGGTCTTGGTCAGTGCCAAGCCTATGCAGCTTTAGCCCCCCTTGAGGCATTGAGCCACCTCGATCAATCGCATGTTGACCCCATTGCCACTAGGGGCAACAAAATACTAGTCGAGCAGACATATACAGAGAGCATGTTGGTGGTAACCTCGCCAAAAAAGGTCGCATCTATCGCCGGTGTCGGCAAAACGGTGAATCAAGCCAAGAATGTTCACTTTTCCACCATGGGCCAAGACTTAGCCTCATTCAAAGAGAGGCCACACATTTGTTCAAGGGCCCATGCATGGCCAAAAAGTGATTGAGGCATGACTTCTTCATTGCGTCAGGACTCCATTAACACTTGAAACTCTTCAAGAGTTGGACACATCTCTTGTGATCCAAAGCAAAACACATGAGTAACTGTGTCCCAACAATGGGCAGTGACATGAAGAAGTGGAAAACAAAGTGAAGTGCAACTCAATGAAAAAAGAACGTTTATGCCAAAACCGCGGAAATTTACCTTTTTCATGCCATCCAAAGTGATCGTCCAATCCTTGAGCTTCTCAACAAGAAAAATCTCAATTTTCAGAGAAAACTGCAAAAAAGATGAAGTTTTATCGAATAAACAGCAAGTAAAGACCTATATAGAAGCTAAGGTTGTGTGAGTGGTTGCCAGCTGTCCAGCCGCAAGTCTTGGCCGGTCGGCCACTTATCTAGCCGGCCATACATTCCATTGGCTAGCCGACCAAGTGTGCCTACCAAACAATTTGACAGCAGTGTTATGTCTGCCCTCATTATTTTGGAGTCTTGTTTTGAGTCTCTTGTTTCGGGCAAGTGTAAATAGGTGTGTTCAGGTTGTCTTTACTTTGTTTTTTTTCTTTTCTTGAGTTGTATTTTACATTTTAGTCGGATGTAGGCTCAATATCTAGTTACGAACTCATTCAAGTGTGATCATTCTCAATTTCAATTTCAAATATAATTTTTTTATGCAAGTGTGGTGTTGCTCTCGAGATGTTGTACAAAGCAAAAGTTCCTTCTTTTATAAAACTGTAGAGTTCGACCCCAATCATAGTTTTTACAAAAGAGAAAATACAAGTTTTCAAAAACAAAAAGTAAAGGACCTATCTCAAGCTATACAAGTTCTAAACTACCAAAACAAAAGGGAAAAAGAGAAATCAAAAATCAGTATCCGTCAGGTCAAGTGTGTCAGGAAGCCCTCTTTGTCCTCTTTAGAGGATGAGACTCAGGATCACTATCGCCATCAGCACTGCTTTCTCTCGAAGACTGTGACTCCAAGCCAGAATCATCGTCTCGATCCTCAAACTCGGAGTGCTCGCTCACAACCTCCTCGGTGCCTCTGGTCTCAGTGTCCTCACCAATAAATGTCCTATCAGCAAAAGAAGAAGCCCTTGCACTCGGGACTCGCTGTCTCCACTCTGACTTCGGCTCCTACTCCGGGCATCTTTGCCCCTACCTCTACCTTTTCCCTCATCGCAGCCACTCACGGGAGCTCGTCTCTCTCCTCTTCCCACAGCAGGAGGAGATGCCACAGGTGTCATTGGTACAGAGATGGAGGCTGAAAAGAGTTTGCAAGAAATAGAGTATCAGTGCAATTTGGTACAGGAACAGTATGAGTATGGTAAAAGGAAATCAGTGCATGTCAGATGTGGAAAATATGATACCCGATGACCATGGAGAGTAAGTAGTGCCTCATTCCTTCATACCATGTGGATCAAGGAGCCAATGAACTGAAGAAGGCCATCCACGTAACCCACTGGCAGTTGCAAATGAGTTTGAACATCAGTATACAGAGAAGGGAATATGAAATATAAACTGCGAGACAAAGTGCATATATGTTGCACGTCGGGGCCCTTGACGTACTCGTGCTCCTCCTCCAGGTGCTCAATCAGAATCTAGTAAGCGTCCGACTCGGCTGCCAATATGTGATCATAGTCGGGATCACAGGCAGACCGACTACATGAATAGGGAGAGGTGCCCCTCTAACATGAGGCTTAGCCGCACGCGTGGCACCTCTAGCAATAAGTGCATCTACAGCGCCTCTCTCGTGAGCTCTAGCTAGAGATGGCATAAGGTGGGTCCAGATGAAATCAGTATAGTCCCTAAACCCACAGAAGATATCAGCATCCTACCCCACCATGAACTACACGATAACTTTGACAGGAAGACTATCAGTGATCCTCATAGAGGGTGGAGGGAGAGCAGGAACAATGGAGTCTGGTAAACCCAGGGTCTAGTACACAAACCTCTCTCCCAGATACTAGGTCCGGCAGAAAGGACCCTCCAGCAAGATCCATAACTTGGAAGTATCCCAGGACCCGACGTACCTGTCTCTAATCCCCGCTAGCATGACTACTCACGGTTGCTACGTAATCTGCAAATAGAGAAATTACATTTGTTAGTTGTTGTCAGTGGTATCAGTTGTCAGATTTTGGAATGGAAGCAATATAGATGGAATGAAATGGGTATGGGTTTCAGATTACCTCACATGCCGCCACTGTATCAAAGAATCAGCGGTAGTAGGCAAAAGTGGTGACTCTGTGGCGTCAGGGATAACATGGACCGTCGTAACGCCTCGAGTGGGGCACAGCTACCTCCACCTCATCCCTCGATATCGAAGCAAGAGTAGAGAAGTAAGCATAGACCCAGAGCTATAATAAGAGAATAATTTGTGAGTCAACAGGCAGGAACAAAAACAAAGGCAGAAAATGCAACGCAAAAAGCATAAATTACAAGCAGAAATTGAAACAAAAGTGTAGGATATACCTCTCAGGCTCTCTAGTAGCCGCCGACCATGTTCCCCTTCTTGCGAGAATCGGCTCTCTAGTAGCTCACCATGGATAGCCTATCCAAGGGAGAGCACGAGCCAAGAAGATAAACCCAGGCGGCCTGCCACTGGCCTATGTCAAGATCAAAGGGGATCGGATCACCCCCTACTTGTAGCCCCGTGATCATGGGGAAGTCATAGGGGGTTATCATCATCTCCCCGGTAGTGGAGAAGTGGAAGGAGTTGGCGGTGTCCCACCACCTCTCCACTAGGGAGCCGAGCAAGGGCCGGCTTGCCTGCAACTGTGAAAGCCCAGAGCAGAGTAAGCTGAAGCTTGCCTCATCAACTAACTCTCAAACTCGAGCAGGGAGCTCCTGGTACTAGTCCCTCACTGTCACCGCCCCATAGCCTCTCCAAGCAAGAGCATCACCCTGTGTTGAAACAAGAATTTGTTACATAAATGACAGATAAAAGTTTGTAATGAATGTCAAAACAAGCAAAGTATATATAAAGGAGCAAACGTTCATACCTCATAGGCATCATGGGTACAAAGTGCGCTCTCATAGAAGGAAGTCCTCAGGCATGCCACAGCAAAATCCTCAAAACGCAACATGCCGCTAAGGGCCATCGCATACGTGCATGGGTGGTAAGTGGCTGGGTTGAATGGCATCACCCTAAATCGTGGCAGCTTAGGCTCAGGCTTTGGAGGGTTGATCTCCTCCGCAGCAATGTCAGCGGCAATGTCTCCTGCCACCCTTTGGCATCCTCTGTCATCGGCTCCTCTATACCCGCAGCAAGCGGGGGAACCGGCATCTCGGAAAGGGCACCATCATGTGGAATATCATCAGCCATGGAGAATATAGTGGGTGGTGAGAGAAAATAAGTAAAATGAGAAAAATAGGCGGGGAACCCAAAAACCTAAACCCAAGGAGAGAGAAAAGAGAGAAAAAAGTTGAAATTCGAGGTTAAGTGCCGAAATACCAAGAAAACCCGTGAAAAAACAAGCAAAAAACAATGAGAAACCCAAAAACTAGACCAAATTAAAATCCGATCGGTTCAAAACGTAGAGGGCCAAGAGCGTTTCGTGAAAAAAGCTCGCGTGGACCGTTGGGTAAAGTGAATGGAGCGGAAAACTAGACAGATAGAGAGCCTAGAGAGACAGTATAAGTGTTTTCAGATGACATGTATGTGAGAAATGAGGGTTAGGTCTTATTTTAATGACCAATGGGTGTGAAAACCCTTTTCTGCCCCGAAACTGGTCAGGTGGCCTGCAGTCCAAACAATTGGCCGGTCGACCCATCTTTTAGCCAACCTTTCCAATAAGTGGGTCCTGAGGAGTTTCTTTTCTGGTTCCATGCATGGGTGGTCTTGTATTCATCTTTAGGAAGGAAAATTGGAATATTTGGGTTTGTTTTAAGTAGAGAAAAATCTCAAAATGCCATTTTGGATGCGCCGTTCTAGGTCTCGCCATGCCTCTGAAATGTGAATGTGCCTTAACCTTGAGCTCAAGCAAATTTCAGTGTGTGAGAACTTTTGACTGTAAGTTAAGAGTTGAAGTTTGAAAAATAGAAAAAGAAGAGGAAGATCCCCGGCAAAACAGGGTTGTTCATCACCATTTCCCCTATGAGTTGTTTTCAAAACCATCGCTTTTTGTTTCTCTTATTTTGTTATGTTGCATGGAGCATGCATTGCATTGTATTTCGCATCAATTATAGCATTTATATCACATTATGTTGCATCCATGTGCATCGTGCCTTTTCATCCTTCTCTACGTGAGACATAGTTTGGTTTGTATTTTTTTTCATCCCTTTCTACGTGAGTAGTTTGCTTCGCTCCTATTCAACCTTCTCAACGTGAAATGTAGTTTGGTTGGCATTTTTTTCATTCCTTTCTACGTGAGATGTAGTTTGGTTTGCTCCTTTTCATCCCTCTCAACGTGAGACGCAGTTTGGTTTGCGTTCTTTTCATCCCTCTCTACATAAGACGTAGTTTGGTTTGCCTTTTTTTCATCTCTTTCTACGTGAGACGTAGTTTGGTTTGCTTTTTTTTAATTCCTTTCTACGTGAGGCGAAGTTTGGTTTGCATTTTTTCATTCTTTTCTACGTGAGACGTAGTTTGGTTTGCATTCTCTCTCATTCCTTTCTACGTGAGATGTAGTTTGGTTTGCATTCTCTTTCATCCTCTCTATGTGAGATGTTGTTTGGTTTGCATCTTTAATCCTCTCTACGTGAGATGTAGTTAGGATTGCATTCTCTTCATCCTTTCTATGTGAGACGTAGTTTGGTTTGCATCTTTAATCCTCTCTACATGAGACGCAGTTAGGATTGTATTTCTTGCATCCTTTCTACGTGAGACGTAGTTTGGATTGCATCTTTCATGCTTTCTATGTGAGACGCAGTTTGGCTTGCATCTTTCATCCTTTCTTGGTGATACGTAATTAGGATTGCATCTTACATCTTTTCTACTTGAGACGTAGTTAGGATTGCATCTTTCATCCTTTCTACGTAAGACATAGTTTGGCTTGCATCTTTCATCTTTTCTACGTAAGATATAGTCAGGATTGCATCTTACATCCTTTCTACGTGAGACATAGTTAGGATTGCATCTTTCATCCTTTCTACATGAGACATAGTTTGGTTTGCATCTTTCATCCTTTCTACATGAGACGTAGTTAGAATTGCATATTTCATCCTTTCTACGTGAGACGTAGTTTGGTTTGCATCTTTCATCCTTTCTACGTGAGACGTAGTTAGAATTGCATCTTTCATCCTTTCTACGTGAGACGTAGTTTGGTTTGCATCTTTCATCCTTTCTATGTGAGACGTAGTTAGAATTGCATCTTTCATCCTTTCTACATGATACGTAGTTTGGTTTGCATCTTTCATCCTTTCTACATGACACGTAGTTTGGATTGTATCTTTTCACCCTCTCTACGTAAGACGTAGTTTGGCCTGGATTTTCTCACATCCTTTCTACATGAGACACAGTTTTGCTTGTATATTTCATCCTCCTTTCACGTGAAACGTGTTTAGAATTGCTGTTTACTTACTTCCCTTCGTGTGAGACACGGTTTGATTTATTTTGATTTAAGCTTGAGGCTTGTCTCATTCATGTGCCATCTTCTTGTCATATTTATAGTCTCATTGCATTGTCTTGCATGATTATGAATTTTCAAAAATAACGAAATGTGTAAGTCCAGCTTCCAAATGTAGTCTTGAACATATCATTTACATTTTGCCCTTGAACTGCACTGGTTTGATTTCTTACAAAGGAATACGTAGACAACCCTCTTGTTCAACCATTTACATTTTGTTTGTTTGCCCAAGTCTTAGGGCCTTGTCAAATGGGTCGTCTTCAGGCTCTGACATTCACTCACATCATTTTGGTGACTTCGAGCTCTGTCAAAGAGGGACAACTGTAGACACCCCATTTTGACCGCCCTTAAGACTTAAGCGCCTCACTCTGAACACTCGATGATAAATTGTTACGTTGTACAATCGTTCGATTTTCTTCTGCAAAAGTTCTCGATTTTGAGCTTTAAAACCTAAACCTTATACCTCCTTTGAACCAAAACCTTATTTTTCTCTAGCCTAACCACTCAGAGAACTACTAGCCAACAAATGGCCGGTACGCCACTTTCATTGGGCCGGCCGTACCTTCTCATGGTCGGCCGGCCATGTTCAGCGACAGCAAATATTTTGAGATAGCTAGTTGTCTCCATGTGCATGCCTTGCACCAGCTGTCTCTTTTTTGATATTTTCAATGTGAGAACCTATTTTTTTATAAATACAAGGCCACCCCTAAGGGTTTGGGGTTAGAAAAATTCTCTAAGAGCCAAAAGTTTGACTAACCATCTTCTCCACCCTCTTGCAATATACATACACTATGCATACACTTTCTAAGCTAACACTTTGACGATTTTGCTAAGGTTCTTGAAGATAATTTCAGCCTCTTGAGAGTACTCAACTTGTGGTTTGTGAATTAGGAAGCATCCTCCCTTTAAAATGGGTAGTCTTTGAGCTTTTGTACCATATTTTCTCTATCTCTTCTTTGCTTTATCATAGTATTTTGAGAGTGTTTTGAGGCCTAAAATACGTGATTTTAAGTCACCAAAAAAGAGGAGGGGTTAGCCACCTTTAGGCTTGTTGGTTGGTTGAAACCCTTTGGCTTTATCCCATTTTTGCTCACTTTTTCCACCTTAAAAACCTGATTTTCAGCACTGTTTTTGTGTTGTTTTAGAGCTTTTTAGTGTGTTAAATTATGCTTTAAATATTGTAGAGGTGTTGTTACATGTCCTCATGGATTGGTGTATAGGCTTTAGCTTCAAATCTATTTGAGTTGATAGACTTTTCTTGATTCTTCTTTTTTTTTATTTTTTTTCTTTATAGCTTTCATATATGTTCCACCTTTAGGCTTGTTGGTTGGTTGAAACCCTTTGGCTTTATCCCATTTTTGCTCACTTTTTCCACCTTAAAAATCTGATTTTCAACACTGTTTTTGTGTTGTTTTAGAGCTTTTTAGTGTGTTAAATTATGCTTTAAATATTGTAGAGGTGTTGTTATAAGTCCTCATGGATTGGTGTATAGGCTTTAGCTTCAAATCTATTTGAGTTGATAGACTTTTCTTGCTTCTTCTTTTTTTTATTTTTTTTCTTTATAGCTTTCATATATGTTCACACCATTGTAATCATCCACTTTCCAATAACACTCTACAATCTCCCTCATTTCTTTGTTTCTTTGCTTTGTTTATTTGATTAAGAGTTATATCAAAGAAAGGATTGTTGCTTAAGGCATAAAAAAGAGACCTCTCATGCTAAATGGTTTAATCTCTTTGGAGGTTCATTACCAGGGCATTACATCTCTCTTATGCTAAGCACAATCTCTTGTTTGATATCTCTCTTTATCGCCAGTGCATTTACTTCTAAATGACTAATTTTCCAATTACACCCTTGGAAATTGCAAAGGAAAGGTTCATTATAACTTATTATCGAGTTTGGATTTGGAGTCAGTATCGCTCATTTTGGGTTTGACTAGTCATTATAGCTCTTTTCGAGTTTGACTAGCCATTATTGTTCATTTTTGGTTTGACTCCGAATTCATTATCGTTTGTAAATGAGTTTGATTCTTCCTTTGTAATTCCCCTATAGAAAAGGGCTTGAAGAGCTCATTTCTTAGGTTAAGTCATGCTTGCTATTCTTTATTGCTTTTGGACTTAGTGGACGTAATCATCACCTTTGGACAAAAATGAAGAAAAGATATGAAAAAGGAAAGGTAAAGTCAAAAAGGGTTAATAAAATTGGAGTAAAAGAGGTAAAAAGATAATAAAATTTGGTTAGGTTTGATGGGACATTGTACCGAACCTATTGCGTCTTGAATCATCATATACTATTATTGTGATGTTTAATGATTCATGAGGCAAGTCTACCGCTTCCTTTGAGGTAAGTCCATGATAGGGAGGAGGTATTGTCTATCTTTTATTTCATTTATTGAGCTCTTGTCCCATATTTTCTAAAGTCATCATGCAACAAATTTACAATGATTGATGATTTGAGAATCCAATTTGCTCCTTCCTTGATCATTTTCATGATAGGGAAGGATAGAGAGAATAAACATCTCCTGGAAATACTCTGTTTTTGCTCCATTTCAGCTCTGTTATAGCAGGGTATTTCCCATAAGTAGTGGCCGGCCGGCCATCATTCTGTACAACCAACCACTATCTCAAGCCGGCTGGCCACCTATTTTGTACAGGCAGTGGCATTTTTATAGCAGAACAAAGCAGAATTTGAGGCCAAAATAGAATAATTTTCTGACTACAAACAGAGCTGATCCTAGAAACAAACAAAGAGGTTTTTGAAAGATGTTCTCGGTTGTGCGCATACGGCTCCTCGATTCTCGTCCGAGTACATTAGATTAAATATTCATACTTTGTAATAATTTGTAATTAATTACTTAGTTACTTAGCTTTCATTTGAACTTGTAATAATCTAGTTTATTCAATTATGTTGTAATAATTAGTTTAATTGGGACATTCATTCAGACGCTCTTGTGCGAGGGCAAACTTGTAATATTTCGTATGTTTTCTAACCCCTATTTCTTTCTCCCTTTTATTTATTTGCTTATCGTAGTAGCATCATATTTTTTGTTTCATATCATTACCATGCGTTGTATCCATTTTTGTATGCATTTTGGTTCGATTCATCATTCTAATATCATTTTCATTTCTTATTTATTTGAATACGTGCATTGCGCATGTTTTAAATTGATCCATATGACATGTTAAATAAACCGAACCTAGTAGTTGCATTTTGTATGTGTTGCATTAGTCATTTACATATTTAGGAACATGTATTTTCCTAATTATTTTATATTCTTTGGCTTGCCTTGGAGTACTAGGTGAGCGTTTGTTGCGTTAGCATATTGCATATGAGTTTATGTTACCATGTAAAAGCATACCATCCTGAGGCTACGTGCTTATTTAAAATATCTCTTTGAATGCCTGTAGATGAAGGCTATTTCGCCTAAATTGGAATGACTTTGATTAGTGTACATGTGAACTTACTTTTTCAAGTAGCACATATTCAAACCTCTTTTCAAACAAACATGAAATCAAAGCATTCCAAAATCGGTGACGTAGTCTATACTTGTGTGCCTCACATATTAAGTTAGCATAATAATCAGAGCATAAGCATATACTATATATCAAAATCACATCATGGTTAGTACAGGCCGATCTTTGATCGGGTGAATGGGGTGCTCAATTCATGACCTTCCCCTCTCATACCTAAGTTCCCAAGACAAGACACTTTGGTTATGAAGGACAAATGGCCTTTGGTATGAGTCATGGGTTTCCTAAATTTTCTAAAGATATTCAGGTGGTGACTCTGAAATCTGGCAATGCAGTCCATTTTTGGCATCCTTGATGATAAATGGATTTTTTAAGATTTGCCGAACTTGGACTCTCATTTGTGTTTTTCTGTTTCACATTGCACTTGTGAAACCAGATTCAGAATAACGGGAGTCTGAACTGTAGGGCTATCGTATCCGAGGAGACTAAACCCCTCCGAGGAGCACGAAAAACCAGCTACAAGCGGAGTTAGAGATAGACAAGGATACCTCGTATGAGGAAAGACAAGTTAAAGTTTTGGACACTCGAGACCAAGCCTTATGAGGAAAGACTATTCAATTGGTAAAAGTATTGTGGCAACACCAGAGGGTCGAGGAGGCCACTTGGTTGCGTGAAGCAGAAGTCCGTGAGAAGTATCCAAACCTATTTATTGATATTTGAACAAGTATTGAAAACTTTGTTATGTTAATGAAATGTAAACTTTGCATATGTTTCAGAAATGTGAATTGTATATTCAGTATTGAAAATTCGTTTATTATGTTGATGGGAGTAGATGACCAGTGGATGGGTCATGGTGTTGGCCATAATTTACTATCATTGTTATAACTGATTTAAACTTGGTTTTGTTGTTGATTTAAAATTTCAGTGACGAAATTCCTTAAGGGGGAGGTTATAGTGATTCTAGTTTAGACCCGACCTATTTGATGTTTTGGATCCAGGTTTCATTTCCTTATGCAATTGTTCTTGTCTTGTTTCCCACTATTTCTTCTTGAGTTTTTCTATTGGGTTGTATTGGTTGCGTTTGAAATAGGTTGGTAGCTTGTTTTTCAAACTGTTGTTGCCCAGAATTTTGTTCCTTCGCTCGAACATCACTTCTTGTGCTCAAGCGGTCTTTGTGAACTCTCAATACTTTTGTAGGTCTGTAAAAGTACTAGGAAGTGGTATTCTACGCTCGAGCGGTGTTCGCTCGAGCGGTTCTTGTTGTGCTCGAGCATGGGCCTTTTGTCTGTAAAACTATTGGGAGTTTGTATTTTACGCTCAAGCGACAACTTCTTGCGCTCAAGCTATCACATCTATTGTGTCTGGACGCTTGAGCGACACTTCTTGCGCTTAAGCGGTTTGTGTGTATATCAGTCTATGAAAGTCACTTTTTATATCACTTTTTCATCTCTCTCTAAATATTTCAAAACCCTTATTTCTCTCACTCTCTCTCTAAAACTCATCTATTTCACTCAAATATACGTAGGTCCATTGATATTTTCACC
Source organism: Camellia japonica (assembly GCA_030407325.1). Classification (NCBI taxonomy): domain Eukaryota; kingdom Viridiplantae; phylum Streptophyta; class Magnoliopsida; order Ericales; family Theaceae; genus Camellia; species Camellia japonica. Next base: position 83,891,643 of record JAPPVO010000003.1, read on the forward strand.
ATTGTCCCTTTGTTAAAAAGATACAGCTCGACAAGGGCTTCGTTCTAATCGGAGCAAAGTTGGTTTTGGCATCTTCGAGTTTTTAACTCTCTCTCTCTCTCTCTCTCTCTCTCTCTCTTCTTCTTCTTCTTCTTCTTCTTCTTCTAAAACTTGAGGTAGGGATACTTTCCACACTTTTTATGAGTTTTAACTCGGTTATTTGTTATTTCTAAACAATATTACGATTTTGGAAGATTTGGGACAAATCTTGGGTTTTCGGTAAAAATCAAAGAAGGGGTTTTTCAAATGAATCTTTGAAAATGATTTTGATATAGAAAATATTGTTGGGTTAGGAATGGATGGTTGATTTTGATATTTTGGATTGATTTTGGAAAAAAAATGGATTTTGCCCTAATTGCCTCAAATGTTGATTTTATATGATTTATGAGGTTGATATTGAAATTGTGAAATTGGATTGATGTTGATGAGGATGGTGGAGTTAAATATGTATTATCACTCACATCTTGAAAATTTGGAGAGTTTATCTTTATTGATAATTGTTTATCTATTTAGAAATATCTGTTTTGGGCTATCGGTAGAGGATAGTTATGATTGTTATAGAAATTGCATGAGAACTAGGTGAATTGAAACTATTTTCTCATTTATTTACATTGAGCATTATCTCACTTTTATACATTGGAAATGAATATCGAATTTGAGAAAAAGTGGTGAATCTGGGAAACATGTATTGTCTTCAAACAAGTTGGTCGGAGTGTCCATGGTGAAAGTCCTAAAAACCGCACATATACATTGGTGCCGATCCCGTAGACGAAATTTCCATGAAATGGTAATAGTAGTGCTTGTATAGCCTACGTTTACATGGGTCCCGATTTACGATTTCCTCCAGATGAAATTTTCAAGAAAGGTTGTATTGTTTTGAAATTCCTAGAGCATGATTCACAGCCCTATCTTTTTATTCTAAAGGAAATGATTTATGATATTATTATGGCATTGTATAGTTTTGGAACGAGACATAAAAATGTTTTGGCATGAGCATTGCATATGCATTCACATTATAGATTTCTTAAGATTCATATACTTTGTTGGATTATTTCTACTGGGCTTTGGCTCACCCTATGTAGGAAAAACATTTCAGCTGCTGATGATATGCCTCCGTCAAGGCAATAACTTGAGAGGACTTGAAGTGAGAGCTTCTTTTGTGTATTTGTTGCATTCATTTTTGTACAAGCTAAGGACTTTAACTGTATTAGACTTATGTCCACTTTTGTTGTAACCAAGCATCGTTTTGGAAAGATGCAAGCCTTTAGGGCATTTCTTATTTGTTTAACTTTCATCCTATCTCTTTATTATGGCACTCTTTTGTAAAGCTTAATTATGAATCAATGAAAGATAATCACTTTGTCATTATGATCACTTATTGATGTTGAGTATGAGTTATAGTAATTATTTCGGGGCGTTACATCAAATATAATTAACAATGCAATAATTTCACATCTTTGTAGTAAGATTAACTTTGTTTAGATGTAAGGGATGATGTGATATCACCGTTATACTGAATTTTTTTTTACAAAATTCTCATACATAATAACGTGACTTGTTATAGTTTCTTTATTTTCAATTAAAACAATCATCATTATTTTCGTAACTTAGAAAATGCCAATCATTCTAAATATTATTTCTATATAAATTTTTATTTGTTAATTATTTTCTTTATATGCTAAAAAAAATTCAAAATTGAGAGGGGGCACATGTCCTCTAATCTCTTCATAGATTCACCACGGACCATAGCCACCAACATAATCACCACCATTACTATGCCACTGCCATCATTACGTCATTTCGGCCATCACTACAATATCATTCAGTCTCATCACAGTTGTCATTACCACCACCGTTCTATCTCCATCATTACCCTTCTTCTTTCACCACCATCGCCATTGACACCCTAGCAATTGTTATCATTACTGTCCCTACAAACACCACTATCATGACAATATTAAAATTGGAGGTAAAGTTTTAAAAATAATAATGTGAAAATTTCAATTTATATATATCAAATAATTTGTTTTAAATCAACATTCAATTTTCAATAATTAATTTTTAATTTTGGATTTGAGTTTCTTTCAAGTTTAAATCTAACTTGAGGGGGTCGTGGGGGCCACCACGAATCCTATTTTGAAGTCCTGAATTGATTATTTTGTAGAGCTCTCAGTATATATCAAATGTTAATAATAAAAATATTTTATCAATGGGAATTTTGTAGCGCCCTTAATAATAAAAGGAAATGTTAATAAGTACCTCATAGGCACTTGTTTATATTAGAAATGTTATAAATAAATAATAATAATAAATAAATAAGTGTTTTAGAATAGTGTAAAAAGTTTTAAAGTATTATAATGTGAAATTATCTTCACAAGTAAAGCGAGATGATGCGCCCAATTCTTTGCACTCTGTGAAGAGAAACCAAACATTAGTAATCACTCTAACGATCAAGTCAGTACATTGATCAGCCATATAATATAAAAAGGAAATATGTCTAGAGTAAGAATTGACTGAGATTGACTATATTGGGCGTAGATGGGATTTACTCACTTGTCTTTTGTGCTTTGTTAGCTTACCCATTTTATAGCTATTCTGTCTCAAATCTCCTCCGTTGGATCTTGTTTTGGTCAAAGGGTTCTGCCCATACCTAACATTTGTCGAGCAACTTGCCAAGTGTGCCTTTCAATCTCTGGTGTATGGATGGCTTGGATGATGTCAGATGTTAGTGGCCAGCTCGTCGAGCATTACATTCATAGGATTAAATTGATCGGATGGCTCTTCCTTCTACTAGGTCCAGCCGATGCCTTAGTCTTGTCTGTTCTACATTCATTACTGTTGGATGATGCCTAATCTGACGCCTCTCCTTTATTTTACAGATTTTCCTTCTAGAAAATTATCTTTTATATTTGTTTGTCCCTTCATCTGCCTTGATTGGATGTTAAGTTATTACCAGCTATCCTTCATGGGCTCCAAGGGATGGGTTTGGACTTAGCACTTTTTTGTCTTGGGCCTGGGCTCATATTTTTTTCCTCCATAATTGCCCTCCTTCGATGGCCGATCATGGGAGGGCATTAAAGAATTTGTAACGCCCTCAAAATATGGTGTAAATCAACCCAAGAGATTCACAAGCATAATATGAAATGTATTACTTTCCTTCATCAGAGTTTAGATTACAAAGGAGATTACATGCATTATACTTTCATAAATATCCATTCTAAAACTACAGCATGTAACACTAATTAGTAATCAACAAAATAAATGCCCTACGAGCTTACATCTTTCCAAGAGATAACTTGGTTACAACAAAAAAGAGAGTCATAAGCTCTTTACAATTAAAGCCCTCGGCTCAAAAGAAAACATATAAGCACAAAACAAAATAACAAAAGTAGAGCCTCCATCTCCTAAACCTCCCAAGCTATGTCCTTGGAGGCGGCATGTCACATGTACCTGAAAGTAGTTTCCCAAGTAGGATGAGCCAAAGCCTAGTAGACAAATCTATCAAACAATAATTTGCCAAATTTTCCATAGGTAAGTGATTTATCAAATCCAACTACACCATTCATTTATACGCCCTCCCAATTTCATATTTCCACATCAATCTCATTATTTATACAAAATAATTTATTTAATTCAAATTAGGGCAATTTTCCCCCTTTCACCAAATATTAAACCCAAGACCAAATTTCACCCAAATCGTCCTAAATTCCCCTATTTATTCAAAATAAAAAATACCTAGGTTAAAACTCATACCAAAGAGTAGAATATCCCTACCTCAAGTAAAGAAGCTCAAAGGAAGAATGGAGAAATTTTGAAGATGCCAAAAACTCAAGCTTTCTTGGATCAAATGGAAGCCCACGAGTTGCTCTACCTTTTTAACAAAGAGACTAGGGTTGAGAGACCCCTAAATCAAGGTGTACTTATAGGAAGAGATAGTATTTTAGAGAGAGGAGTTGGGCTAGGGTTTTGAGTGGAAAGAGATGTAAAAGTGATGTAAAACCCCTCTACTGCAAACTGATATACGTGGTCTTCGCTCAAGCAAAGGAGTTGTCGAGCGACCAAGAACAACAAGTGACCTCGCTCGAGTGCAAGAAGCATCGCTCAATCATAGAATGCAAAGCTTTAGGTCCGCCACAGACGCACACGCACGCTCGAGCGCAAGAAGACTCGCTCGAGCAAAGGAACAAATAACATAAAGCTCACTCGAGTGCAAAAAACCTTGCTCGAGCAAAGAACCTTAACTTCCCTAGAAAAGCTGCGTCTGGAAGGAAACCTAAGAACTCCCAATTCTCACTCGAGCGTAAGAAATCTCGCTCGAGCGAAGAAGCAAATTACAAAAGGCTCGCTCGAGCGCAAGAAGCCTCCCTCGAGCGAAGAGGCCAAAATCTTGGCAACAACGATCTAACCCACCTAACAATCAACCTATTCCAAACGCGCCCAACAAGTTCCAAAACTCAAATACAAGGAGTCAAAGGGGAAAAACAAGACATGGATACAATATTTAACCACGGCCCCAAGTCCGGGACACAATAAAGGTCGGGGTAAAACCGGAATTGCTATAGAATTTGTGCCAATCAGATGGCTCCAATGCTTAGTACGAGGGATTATCCGGTCTAATGACACATGTCTTTTCGCTTCCTGCGCTAGTGGGATCATAATGATGACAACCGCCTCTTCATGCATCATTTTACTTTTGACACATTAAATAGGGAGGTGACTCTTTCCTTCCATCATTTTGCTTGCACTCTTTTTAGAGACTTTCCAGGCACACCTATTCAGATTTCCATCGTTTGAAACTCTTGCTCCTATTCTTTGTAAATCCTTTGTTTTCTTTCTACTTCCTAGTTCTTCCGTTTCCTTTGATTTATGTTGTTGTTTTGCTCTTTCCTCCTCAAAAAATGAATCGCCTTAGAAACTTCTTTGATTTTGAGAACCTTCATGAGTTTAGACCTCTCCACCACATCTTAGATGACATTGTCATTTGTTTGCCTAATGACAATGACGACGTTGTTAAGGGGTCTGAGGTCCAGATACCTCTGCCCCTTATTAACATTGTCAAAAGGGTGTTCATTTTCCCTTACACCCTCTTTTGAGAGAGGTACTATGCTTTTATGGTGTTTCCCCTGCTCAACTTGCCCTCAATTTCTTTAAGATAGTGATGGGAGTGGTTGCCTTGAACAAAATTCTAGGGATAAACCTAGGGTTCCCAGAGATTAGGTACTACTATAACTTTGTCCATACCACTAAATGAGAGAATAAAAGTTTACTTTAAGCCTAGAAATAGGAAGCGCCAATTGGTCCAGATGCTCAATGATTCTGGCAGGGCGTGAATGACATCATCATGATCATCGAGGGAAACTAGGAGTTTCCCCTGGTGCTGACAAGATTTGGCCCATAGCCAAGGCCTTTGGCCAACCAAGTTAAAATCTTTTTCTTTTTTATTTTGTTTGGCAATTTTTTTTTACAGTTCTGATTTCTTTATGTACTCTTGTAATGAACTGCCCTTTGTTTTCTATTCTGTAGATATCGTAGTCTTTTCTCATCCCAATAAGTGGAAGGATCAGGTCAACATGCTCCTCCTTCAACAAGCTTGGGATTATAGAGGCCCACTTGAGCAGAGAGGCTAAAGTCGGGCAACCCATGTCCTTCTTCCTTACATGCCTTACCATGGCATTGTTGTCGCAACTGAAGCCATTCCCTCAGCCATCCCCCTTAAAGTCGACGACGATGTTGACTTTTACATTCTCCCTCTTCTTTGTAATGGCGTTGAAGTGGAGCTAGTCATTGAACAAGCTCCTTCTGTCGAAGAGGGAAAAATCCAAAAGGATCCTGCCGATTCAAAGGCCACAATTTCCAAGGTCATGCCACCAAATAATATTTTGGCTATTCTTGCTGATAAAAAATGTTAGAGAGAGAGAGAGAGAGAGAGAGAGTGGACCATCATCCACCACTTTGGCTGCATCCGAGCAACCTCCTATGATAGTGGTTGAGGATGCCCCCATTGCTCCACCCACAACTTGTTAGAATATTTCCTTGTTTCCTTATATAGATTAAATTGTGATTGATTGATTGATTGATTGTGATTCCTTAATCAGTCAATCAATCAATTAATCAATATAAAAGGTAATTCCTTAATCAAGGCCTTAAGGCTTCTTTTTGTAATAGTTGATTGATTAATATAAACAGTGATCATATCATAATCATCACTCAAGCTTTGTATTCTCTCAAATTACATGGTATCAGAGCCAAAACCCTAAAAACTGTCACCCACACAGTCGTTGCCACCAACTAGCTATCACTTATCACCACATATCCTCCATCGCTGGTCCCTGAGTTTCTGTCGAAACCAGTCAAGGTCCCACAGAGCTATTTCGGCTTCAGCCGAAGGCCCCTCTGGCCTAGTTGACCCTTGTGAAGGCTGTCTTAGTCTCTCTTTGTGTATTTCGACTCCTATAGATGAGTGTTTGAGGGTTGCCGATCTTCTATTGCCCCAAATTTCTTTTGCTCTACTTTCTTGAACACAGTTCATCACTTGTTTTGATTGGAGGTTCATTTTCCCCATATTTGATTTATTTTTAGGGTCCATGGATGACCCATTAATCTGATTGTTATGCTCGCATAGTGGTTTGTATGTGATTTTTCTTGTTTCAACCCATTCCATTCCTCTTTCCATTCTTGTGATTCGTGCAAGGTTTTTTGGGTTGAGATTGTAGAGTTCTTGTGGCTGACCTAACTAATGAATTTACCACTACTTCTCACCCATCTAAAGAGGAGAGCTCCAGTCCAGTTATGACTACTATATCTGAGAACCTGAACCCTAGTCTCAAAATCACCACCACTCTATTTAATTACCTTTCATGGTCTCTATGTCTAACACTTTTTCTAAAGAGTAAGGGAAAGATGGGATATGTTAATGGGAGAGTTAGAGCACCAGGCACTACGGATCCTGGCTATGACCAATGGGAGATTACCAACTCTTTAATCATGGGGTGGCTCATTCATTACATGGTTCCTGAGATTAGTAAAGGCTACTTATCCATGGATACTACCCAAGATATTTTGGAAGTAGTCGCTGTTACATATTCTCAAAAATTGAATTTTTCTCAATCTTTTGAGTTGCATTGGTCTATTGAACACTTAAACAATTCTCTAGTATTACATCTTTCTGACTAATGGTTGGAAACGCCTAGATCATCTCTTAGATTACAAGCATGTCTGTACAGTTGACTCATTTGGTTACCAAAGTTTCTTATACAGGAGAGGGTCTTCAAGTTTTTGAAAGGCCTCAATGTGGAGTTGATCTGGTCCGGAGTCGTGTCCTTGGCATGAATGTTCTTCCATCACTTCAAAAGGCCTTCGCATATGTACAGAATGAGGAGAGCTGTTGTTCTTCTATGTTACCTCCAGCTACTAAAGACCGCTTAGCTTTACTTTCTGCTCCTTTCCGAGATGGGGTTGGTTTGTCACTACCTCTTTCCCATCCTTCAGGGAAGGATACTATGTTTTGTGATTACTATCGCAAGCCACAGCATACTCGTGAGATGTGTTGGAAGCTTCATGGGGCTCCATCAGGGAGTCGGGGTGATCGGTCTAGTACTAGAGGCAGTCGATCAGGCTAGTCTAGAGGATGTGGCCGTGGCACCCCAAATTTTGGAAATATCAATAATATAATACAATGATAGAATGGGGTTTAACTAGCAGATACACAACATTTTTAAGCACAAAATACAAATAAAAGAAAATATTAATAATAGTTATAGATAAAATTCTTCAAGTCTTTAAATACAAATCAGTTTCTTGATACAAAAGATTATCCAAAATACAGGAAATATAATATCTGTGAGACCATGAAATATCCTCTCACATGGATGTTGTAGAGATCCAACGAAGAGAAGAGCTTCACCCATGTAGATCTGTAATGATGAACATAGTCGGTGCCACCCAACCGGGGTTGCCGGCCGGAGACTCTCCGATGATGAAGTTAGTCATTGAATCAAGGAAGTATATACATTTGAAGGGGTGTGTGTTCTGTAGAGAGAGATGAGACATACCTTCCACTTGAGATGGCCCCTCTTTTATATAGATGTGGGGTGTAATATTTGTTTGGGATGGATCCATTGTAGGCTTTGTTTGGGTTAGGCCCAATAAGCTAGTACCTGTATTTTTTTGGCTTCCACAATTGCTCCAAAACTTTCATTGTCTTCGGTAGAAGGGATGAGAGTTTTTATTGCCGAGTTATGTTGTTTAAATAAATGTTAGGTCATTTGACAAAGAATACATTTGATAAATGAATAACATAAATGAATGAATGGCTGGATGAATGCATGTATGTATGAATGTATGTACAAATATATGTATATAGAGGAGAGAAGTGAGCTAAAGCCTAGTGGGTAATACTATCTCTATAACGATGGGTCACGATATTATAACCCCTGGATAAGGGTGTAGGCCGCAGTATTATAACCCCGGGCAAGGGTGTGGTATATTGTCGAGTGCAAAGATTGCTTCCAAATATGGACTTTCGTGCCGAGTTAGAAATATTTTTATAAGCCGAGCACGGAAATGATTGCCTGAACCAAATAAGATAGATTATATAAGGTAGATATATCAGTCAAAAATTGGACCACGGTATTATTACCCCGGGTAAGGGTGTAGACCTTGCGGTATTATAACCCCCAGGTAAGGGTGTAGACCTGCGGTATTATAACCCCCGGGTAAGGGTGTAGGCCGCGGTATTCTAACCTCCGAGCGTAGGTGTAGGCCGCGGTATTCTAACCTCCGAGCGTAGATATAGGCCTTTGCTGATGGCGCTCCGTGCCGAGTGCGAAGATTACACTATACTCAGAGACTTTGCTGATTTTAAGTGGCGACCAAGTGCCAATATGCCAAGGACTTTGACTAATGCATCCTGTCAGTGATGGCCAGTACCGAATCACAAAGAATATTGCTCCACTTGTAAGGAACGGCCAAATAGATATTAGGCCAACTATTTAATTGCTGAGTAAATTTTGAGCCAATTAGCATTGCTCGGTTTGTGTTTAGTCCAATGTAGACTTGCTCCATTGCTTTCGAATGACAGGCGTTAGTCGAAAGGAATGCAGATTGGACTTGCCCCATTGCCCTATGTTGCAGGGAAAATTTGGCTTTGGTAAAATGACGGCGCGCAAAAATATGCGAATTGTCGACTGCCAAGTGTGTAATATATTACCCCAAAACTGGCGCTTGCTTCGAGTTGTGTAAAAAGGAGCGGAAGGTTGTAACTAAAGTAAATTTCGTTGCAATGTTTGTACCAAGTTGGCCGAGTATGCATGCATAAGAGAGGTACCGAGATGATGATCGACTGATAAATGACCAAGGTAACACAAGTAACACAATGAATGATCAGGGAAGACAGAGAATTATATCCTTGCCCCGAGATCCTGTTGCTGGAATTGCATGCCGATCAATTGAACTACCAAGTGGCCGAATTGAAAACGCCAAGTGAGTGTAACAGTTGTTCGGTGAGTTCGGCGATAAGCGTTAAGCCGATGAAATTGTACCATTGTCATGGAATTAGATAGAAAATTGCTTCCATTTTCGTAAATATGTAACATGGGATCATCGTTGCCCCATTGCTTGCGAATGACGTTAGGTATTTGGAAGAAATTCAGATTGGACATTGGCCAACATTGCCGCGAAGTAAGCCGAGAACAAAGTATAGTTGCCCTATTCCTTTCGAATAACATTGGCCTATTGTTTTCGAATGGTAGTGGTTATTCGGAAAGAATTCGGAATAGATTTGAGCCAAAATTTCCGAATGATGCAGGTTGTTATAGTGGCGGGAAGACGCCAAAATTGTTGAATGCAGCATTGATCAAATGCCAGGCTTGGCGGCAAAAGTATTGTTTGAGTTGCGATATGTAGCATTTGCATGTGAAATCTACAAATTTTGGGTATGAGATTTGCAAAATCAGACCGTACGGATGTGTTCAAAATGCTCAAAATAGTTGGAAACGACTATGGGATCACTGTAATTGGACTCCTGAGGGCGTAGTTCTTATATTGCAAAAAATAAGAAAAGAAAATTAGTGTGGCTGGCAAGAATTGAACCTGCACTATTGTGATTAAAGATTAACACTTAACCATTCTGCCATGACATGCCTTGTGTCCATATTTTGTAGATTATATATATATTTGAAGTTAATTGTTTGGTTAATTACAGGATGTAACTTAGTTGCAATCCACCGAATAATTTCTTATGTTTTGCCAACTCCTGGGTCGTCTTCTTCGGCAATATATGTAATTTTTTGGGCAAATTTCAATTGGCTCGTGCGGCTTCGTTTGAGCTTTGATTTTGACGCGGTTTGTTGTGTTGGACTCGTCTCAATGTGTACTTCACACTGGTATGCTCAAAATTAGATTGTTACAACTGCAAAAATTTCATCGTAACAAGATGCCTTCAAACATTGTGACAAATTTGAAGCCGAGATGTTAGAGCTATGCCGAGATAGTAGCGCCGAGCAATGGTGATAATTCAGAGAATTATATCATGATTCAAGGTGGTAGTGACTCGGCATTACCGCGACACTGCCGAATTATTTTGCTGAGTAATGATGTCAATAATGAATAACGATGTTGCCAAATTGTAGAGTTGGGCAATATCGTGTAGTCGGTTACCGAGAATGTCCAATGTTGTGACGTATGGGCTGCCAAGTAATCTTGTGGCCGAGTAGTTTTATCAAGTAAGCAATGAGTCGCATAATGTTGCCGAAAATGTTTGCCAACTAATGTTAGCCGAATAATGTTGCTCTGCTGCCGAGTAATGCGGAATAATGTTTGCCGGTTAAGAATCCTTTGGGTGAGCGCAGTGGGCAGCTTGGGTGAGCATAGTGACGCCGAGAAGGGAGGAAAAGATACCGAATAGCCTTGTCAGATTGGCGATTTCAACGGTAAGTTGCCGAGTAGTAGCTTGGCTTGGCCAAGATGGTTAATTTTGATGCCAAACTAAACCGCTGAGCAATGAAGGCGAGTTGCTGGTGCTATATTAAGGCGCAGTGCCAAACATTATATTAAGTGCCGAATAATGAAGTGTCTAACATTATATTTCCAACTATGAAGTGTCGAATAATGAAATTTCCAAACCAATAGCCGAAGTGCCGAAATATAATGTATGAGGATATTTCATATTTCCATCTATGTATGAGGTGCAACATTATATTTCCAACTATGAAGTGCTGAACATTAATTTTACTATGAAGTGCCAAATAATTAAGTGTCGAACATTATATTAAGGCGCAGTGCCGAACAGTTTGTATATGAGGTCGGTGATGGAGCTTTCAAACCTCCTTTATATAACACCAAAAATTATTTGGGCAACAAGTGCCATATAGATTGCTTCATATTCTCATAAATTATGAAGTAAAAAATGTTAAATTACTTGTGATAATAACTCATGACTTTATTTATGTCAATTTAGTCTAGAGAGAGAAAAGTGAAGACCCACTTAGTGATGAATAGATCATGCATGAATTTAGTCGAGAAACCCTATTAGTGATACCGAAAAGAGCTGAAACCCATTTTTAGAGAGAATGAGTGAAAATGCTCTGCTTTGTTCTTGTTCTTGTTGGTTTTAGCTACACAAAAAATGATATTCAAAAATCAACCCCCTACAACTAGCATCACAGATATATAATATTATATGTACGTAGATATGCATATTGCGAATCAAGTTGAATCAAAATGAAAATAAGAGACCTAGCTGTGGGCCGTATTACTTGGAATTGAGTTTAATTTTGTAGAAAGTACACTAACCTCAATTCAACCAATATACGTTTACTTACAGTAATATGTTTGTTGTGTTCTTCATTGATCTCGTTCAGTCGTTCCTACAGACAGCGCCAATTGTGAGACTATGAAATATCCTCTTACATGGATGTTGTAGAGATCCAACGAAGAGAAGAGCTTCACCCCTGTAGATCTGCAATGATGAACATAGTCGGTGCCACCCAACCGGGGTTGCCTGCCGGGGACTCTCCGATGATGAAGTTAGTCATTGAATCAAGGAAGTATATACATTTGAAGGGGTGTGTGTTCTGTAGAGAGAGATGAGACATACCTTCCACTTGGGATGGCCCTTCTTTTATATAGATGTGGGGCGTAATATTTGTTTGGGCTGGATCCATTGTAGGCTTTGTTTGGGTTAGGCCCAATATGCTAGTACCTGTATTTTTCTGGCTCCCACAAAATCTAATCTCTAAGGCAGCCATGGTTCCTCAAAGCTTTTAAGGATTCCGTTCTTGGTGTAAAACTCACCTTCGCCTGGCATAAAATGCCATGAGCTTGGAATGCCCAGAAAACACACACACCCCGTCCGTTTTCCCATTCCAAATACACAAGTAAAATAACGGCATGATCATAACACATAGCAAAAACAATAATTAAGAAAAGCTTATAATAAATTTCAATTCTCAAGAATAACAGTCAATTTCAGTTCTCATGAATAACAGTCAATTAAGTTAGTTCTAGGGAACTCCCCGCGTAATGCCATTCCTACCCAACCACTAACACTGGCCACGGGCAGTTCTGACTCCCTCTTGGTTAATACAATACCAATACGTCGCTTACCGCATAATCACCAGTGCGTCGCCTAATGCACAATTACCAATGATGCCCACGCACCTAGGTTACATATCCGAGTGGTGACATCATGGTCTGCCTCAAGGGAACGGGCTTCCAGGTATACTCTCCCTGTGTGAGACCCTCACTGCCACCCTTATACATCCCAATTCCGTCAAGCAGCCAAAATACCTCTCGTGCCCTGTTAGGGTTCGAAAACACACTTGCGCAAGACTTCACCAAAATGGAATACATTCCACTATATTGTACTTTTGAATCCATCATTCAATATCCCATAAAATTTAGTACAATGATCGCAACCCATTACCACCCCATTTGATTTCCCCTTTATTAAGTGCATTATGTTCTTGTTTATAGCAAAGCATGGTCAAGATAATTACGAAGCCAAACTAAACATAAAGTAATTTATGCATGGTAAAACAAATTCACAATTTATCATAGTTTACATATCAAGACTTAAACATTCAAGAAACATAGCATATAAGAGTTGCAAGCCAATTAAGAGCACATTAACACAAATTTCTAGATTTTTAGATTTGAACTAGTTGGGAAATAATTATGGAAAAATACTTTGATTGGCCCTAAGTACCTAGCCTCATCTGAGTTTATAGATAAATGAGTCTAGTTTCAAACTCAATTTACAAAAGTAGGATAGGTATTTTAGATTTTAAGATAATGCAGAGTAAAAAAAATCTATCCAGATTCGTTAACTGTTACACAAATCGATTTATCACTCAAACCTCTCACTCTCTTGAGTTCAAACAAATCTTAATTGGAATATAACACCAAGATTAAGATTTTGACATAAAAGTGGACTCAAGATTATTTTAGAAAAATTGTTTAGGTTATAAAAATACATCTTTAGGTCCTACCACAATTATCACATACTCTAGACATACCAAATATTTTCCCATAAAAACAGATTTTGAGTTTTTGGAGTTTTGATGGGAGAATAAATTCAAGAGAGGGAAAAGAATTGCTGCTGGAAATTTAAGAAAGAAATAGAAGCACACCATTTCTTGATTAATACACATTTATACAAGAGTGTAGGCTTAAACTACAACATATATATATATATATATATACAAATAGCATGTATTAGGAAGGGAAAAACAAGTGGTAAAAGAACTTGAGAGAAGAGATGATGCAGGTTTACCTTTGTTGTACAAGACTCAACACAATTCTTCTTTTTCTTCTTCTTCTTCTTCTTCTTCTCTCTCTCTCTCTCTCTCTCTCTCTCTCTCTCTCTCTCTCTCTCTTCCCAAGATCACTCTCTCACTCCTCTAGCGCATGGTTGAAAATGTGGTAAATGAGGTGGAGAAGTGTGCATATACATAGAGAAAGGATTGGGAGGTTTCTTAGGGACTAAGTCCCATAAGTGTAATTTGTCAAAGTTGTCCATCAATGCCATCAAGACCCTTTCATCCATCACATGGCCAACTACTTGGGCTCTTAGAAATGTATATATATAGGAGATATTTGTATTTATAAACATTAAATAATAGGCACAAGTACATTAATTAATAAAATATTACAATTAAGGTTTGGAATGAAATAAAATAGAAGTATATAGGGACCAAGTCTAAATTTTTGAAACCTTCATACTTATTATTAATATACTAACATTAAAAAATAGTCAAAATAATAAATTTGGGTCCCGTTAAATTAAAGCGCAAAAAAAAGGCGAGAAACCGAGCGAAAATGGCATTATCGGGAATTAAGCTTTTAAGGTAATTAATCTATAATTATAGGGTCTAATAATTAATACTAGGGTTTTAAAGGTGATTATTAATATACCAAGATCAATTAGGATTTACTCGAATTAATTCGTGATGCTTCCCAATTCTAGGCTTTAAAACGCAATTAAAAGAAAATTCAAGTGCTTTATTGAAATAAGCTCAAGGTTAGGGATTTAATGGTAATTACAAAAATTAGAGTATCTACAACCTATCTCCCTTAACAAATTTTTTCCTCAACATTTTAAGTCATTGAAAAGTTGTGGATAATTTGCTCGCATTCATCATTGTGCTTCCCGGTAGATTCCATCAACGTATTTTGATCATCTAAATTTTTTTTTTCTAAAATTCTGAACTGCTCGTTGTATAGGTAATGATGTCATTGGTTGACTGTGAAAACCCCAATTGACAATTTCTGATGTGGCAGTGCACGTACTCACTATGAATGTATCCTGATGATCGTTCTCTAGGTTTTTGGTGTCATTACGTTCGTTGATTTATGGTAATCAGGGAAGTTGGTCTATCCTCGTTCAACAATAAAAGTGTCCTAATGAATGTGTAAGTCATCTTATTCTTCTAGTTGCCATTGATCACAACTAGGTATACAAACGACCAATCTGTGTCCAAGATGATTTGGGAGTTGCACCTATTCATGCCTTTGGGATTGACAATCAAACGCACAAACAATTCTTAAAGGTTTGCATCCACACAGCAACTACGAGAGAATACGATGAATAAAGCATGTACTCAAGAGTTCTAAAACTAGATTAACAAAAGGAAATTTACATCGTCTACATTCATATTAAAAAAAGTCATCCAAAAGAGTTATAACTAATATCCGAGTTACATTTTTCCTAAGTTAATCATGGCTCGTACTGCGGTTCATTGGGTTCATATGTGGTGTATTGCTCTTCCTCAAGATACTGCTTTGCCATCTCCTTTGACATATATTCAATTCTTTCTGAGTGAACAAGTACTTCAAACTTTTATAATCGGTATACACTTCACATTTCGCTCCATAAAGATAATGAAGCCAAATTTTTGGTGCAAAGACAACAGAGGCAAGTTCCAAGTCATGTGTCGAGTAATTCTTTTCATGTGGTTTCAATTGTTGAAATGCATAAGCAATTACCTTACCATTCTGCATTAAAACACAACCTAAGCCTTTGTAAAAAGCATCGCTATATATCACAAAACCTTTTGTACTTGATGGCAATGTCAAAATCGATGTCATGGTTAGTCTTGTCCTCAACTCTTGAAATATGGACTCCATTTGGTCTGTCCATACAAATGGTTCTCCTTTCCGAGTAAGTTGAGTAGGTGGTACAGCTATCTTCGAAAAATCTTTCACAAACCTTCTGTAGTAACCTGCCAAACCCATAAAACTCCAAACCTCTGCTACATTAGTTGGAGTAGGCCAATTTACAATTGCCTCAACTTTTACGAATCAACGGATATACCATGTCTATTAATAACATGCCTCAATAAGGTAATTTCATCTAACCAAAATTTACATTTCTTAAGTTTCCCATGCAATTGTTTCTCTTTCAGTGTTTGGAGAATTGTTCTCAAGTGTTGTTCGTGGTCTTCTTTACTCTTAGAATAAATCCAAATGTCATCTATGAACACAACCACAAATTCAACTAAAAATGGTTTGAAAACCCAATTCATTAAGTCCATAAAGGCCACAAGTGCATTATTGACTCCAAAAGGCATGACTAAGAATTCATAATGTCCATACCTAGTTCGGAATGTGATTTTTTCAATGCCCTCAGCTTTCACTTTCAATGGTGGTATCTCGATCTCAAATTAATCTTGGAGAACACTTGTAACACCCTGATATTTCACTACCATTCATAATGCTAATACAAGAGTGTCATGACCAAATGACGATAATTCAAAGCATTAAATAGCCTGTTACACATATCAAAACCATCTTTTCTCCCTTGAACTATTCATATGGTTATATCATTGTTTAAACACGTTATCAAAAGGATCAATAGTTCAAAACATAAGCGAGGATACAAACAAAATGCCTTAAAGGCTTACATCTTTTCAAGGAGTTTCCTTGAGTACACAACAGATGGAGCTCTAACATCACACAAAAGCAGCCCAAGCCTTCATCACGTA
Organism: Camellia japonica; assembly: GCA_030407325.1. Classification (NCBI taxonomy): domain Eukaryota; kingdom Viridiplantae; phylum Streptophyta; class Magnoliopsida; order Ericales; family Theaceae; genus Camellia; species Camellia japonica. The sequence goes on from JAPPVO010000003.1 coordinate 83,908,163, forward strand.
GCATAAAAATGAGCCTCTACACTCCCATCCACAATTACTTCTCAATGTTAATCACTTCGGTAAACATCATCTCCTAAAAGGTTGTTAGTTTTGGGGTAAGCCATTGCCCAATAGGAAATACCATTAACAAACTATATAATTAATTGGGATACATATAATCATGCAATGCAATGGATTAGAAAACCTATATATGTTCCTTTGTAAAACCATGGCGATCAAATTAAACAATGCTCCAAACAAATTTGTTTCTTTGCAAAATCATGGGGCATAAATATGTTATGACGTCCAGATACAAGAGCCATAAACTACAAGTACAAATATATATATACACATACATATAAGTATATAGAAATAAAATCCCACATTTGTCAACTCTAGGAACAGTAAGACATTGGGCACCCAAGACCTCATTCTTCCACATTTGCCAACTCCAGAAACGGCAAGCTTATGGACACCCAAAATCATGTTTTCCACATTCGCTGACTCTAAAAACAGTAGGCTTGTGGACACCCTAAAACCTTTCCCACATTCATCTAGCGATATGCACAAGATAGGTCAATTGGGCACCTTGACTCCCTGCGTGGGTACCAATTTACATAACACAACACAAACCAAGACCCGACTCACAACCTGGACTAATATGCTATTTAATCCCCTCCACATGTTCCAAGCCCCAACAATTCCAAGCCACAAGTATCATCAATGAATGCATATGATGCATGAGTTTATAAATATTAATTTCTCTAAGGTAGTTTTCAATTCACAACAATCTAACAATTTAAACATTTCCAATTAAGGTAATTCCTCAAATTATACCCATCATCATCTCAAGATTTTGTGAGAGAAGTTCCCAATATTTTATATCTCCACTTAATGATCAAGTCAATACATCCAGTTTCATGATTGGAAGGTGAATTGAAATAATTCCCTTTTATTTGAGCAATTTTACAGATAGGGTTTTCAAGAAAATTGGGGTTTTTCCCTTTCAATGCTTTTAAAGATCAAATCTTATCGCCCATAACATTATTATCAACACAAAACATAAACTCTTTAAGTATTTCATAAGAGATGACCCTTTCTGATTAAACCATTAAATAACACATCACTCTTCACACTACTAGATATCTATATAGATACAATGAAAATACAACATATTTATCCCAAATCAAAGATATAATGATTAAAAGTACCCCTACCTCAAGATCAAAGGAAAAAGATGAATACCCAACTTCATACTTCAAGAAATGAGAAAAAAATCGGTAGGACTTTTGATCTAGGCTTGTTCTTCAATCCCCTATGAAGATCTAACATGGATCTTGGTAGAAATCAAGGGAAATCAAGTGTTTAAGAACTAGGGTTCTGGAAATGGGTGTGTGTGTGTGTGTGAGTGAGTGAGTGTGTGTGTGTGTGTGTGTGTGTGAGAGAGAGAGAGAGAGAGAGAAGTTATGAAAAAAGTGAGAGAAAAGGTGTTTGAATCAACATTTAGGTATGTTGTTCCAAACAGACTGCTCAAGCGAACTTTCTACCGCTCGAGCGAGCTTTCCACCGCTTTAGAGGTAAACACAAGGTCGCAGAAGTTTTGCAGAGCTACAGTGAAAAATACTATGATTCTCATTTCTACGCTTGAGTGACCACTTTACCACTCGAGCGGCCCTGCCTGCAAATTAGCAAGATACTGGAATCCTCATATCTCTGCTTGAGCGACCAATCACTACAACAATTTACACTTTTGGCGACCAAATTTGGCGACTAAACTTTTTTTAGTCACCAAAAGTTGTAGAATAGTTGACTAAAAATTATATTGGTCACTGTTGAATATGGTTTTTAGCTACTATTTTTTTTAGTAGCTGTATCTTAATTATTGGTGACTAAAAATAATTAGTCGCTAAATATGCCACAATAGGCAACTAATAATTGTTTTAGTCGGCATTAGATCATATTTTAGACTACTAAAATTTTTGTAAATCGTGGTATACCAATTTTTGGCTACTAAAATAAATTTAGTCACCAAAAAGCTACCATAATGTTTGCTGTTAAACTTTGGCGATCAAAGTTTTGGTCAACAAATTTTCATTTTCGGTGGCTAAAAAATTTTTAGTTGCTGTAAGGTCATTTTTGCCTCCTAAAATAATTTAGTCACTAAATAAAATGTCTAAATTTTTCTTTTATCTTTGGTGACAAAAAATTTGGTCAGTGAATATTGCTTTTTGGTGACCAAAATATGTTTAGTCGCCAAAATGGTTACTTTTGGCGACTAAAATATTAGTCGTTGTTAGTTAAATGTTTGGCTACTAAATAAATTAATTATTATAAATTAACCTTTGACGACAAATAAGAAGTTTAGTCACCAAAGGTATATAAAATTTTAGTGGTGTTTGGAAAGTTTGGAATTTGGTTTTTTTTTTTTTTTTTTTTTCACAAAAAGACAAACTTTTTGCAAAATAAGAAAAAAAAACATATTCAAACAAAATATCACATATAACTCCATAATCATTTCACTTTTTCTCTTACAAATATCACATCCAATCACAAAAAATCAAACTATCTTTCCAAATATAAAAAAAAATTTCTCTAATAATATCCCACCACCAAAAAAACTTACATAAAAATTCACCTCCCAAACAACCACGGAGAAATGTTAAAAGATTGGCGCCTAGTTTCTTCTCAATAATTTTGAAAACAAGGTTCTTCTCTCTCTCTCTCGCGCGCGCGCACACACACATACACACACACACAAAGAACCAATCACCACCAAACCTCACATCACTGTAGTCGCTCACCACTGTTGCCACCATAAGTCGCACACTGCCACCACCGCCACCGCCACCGCCACCGCCGTAATACAAATACGTTCTCTCTCTCTCTCTCTCTCCTCCTTCCTTTATTTCCCCATTTCTTACTCTTGCTCTAGGGTTTATATGATTTATTTAGTTTAATTTCCTATTTAGCTTGTTTTTGGTTTAATTTCTTCAAATTGCAGTAAATTTGAAGTTGCATTGGTAGATTGTCTAGCTAATTTTGCAGTTCTCTTTGTTTTTGTTGTGGGAAAAATTTGGGTTCAGTGAGGTGTTTGAGTTTATCAATGAAAAATTTGGGGTCCATACGGTTGTTTGTCCTGCTTTAGGGGGTTTAGGAGCTGGCTCTCTCTTTGGTCACTAGTATTGTGGCCATATCATCGTTATCACCACCATCTCTCATTTCTCTCTCACTAGTTAGAAGTAAGAACCCTATTTCTCTGTATCTCAATCTCTATATATCTATATACCTACCTATTACAGAAACAACATTCATTTCCATAAATGGGGTTAAGGCTAGGTACATCTTACACTCTTCTCTATTGGGATTATTATTGTCATTTAGGAACAAAATTCAATTTTTGAGGAGTGTGTAACTTGAAGAAGTAATTGCGATTTAAAACAAAATGGTCTTTGTTTTAAAATATCACTAATGAAATTGCTTTACTTGATGGTATGATATATATATATATATGTATGTATATAGTAGCAATTAGATTCTTTTACATTTACCTTGCAATTAGATTCTCCTGATAAAGTATCCTCTAGGTATTTTCTTATTGCAGAGTATTAAGGTGTCCTTTCCACTGATGGTCAGTCAACTTGATAAAGCTATCAAGAAACATAAGTGAGTGTTATTTGCATCACCCTAAATTATTATTCTATCTCTCTCTCTCTCTCTCTCTCTCTCTCTCTCTGGTTATTTCAGTCATTCTAGAGTGTGATACAAATAAATTTTAAGATAAAAGGAAATGGAAATGTTAAGTTTCCAGTTGTAAGGTGTGAATGGCATCATACAAAAATTATGTAACCACTAGCTCTGATAAACTCTTTTGAACATTCCTATATAATAAAAGGCAGGACACAAGTATATATTTTGTAGATAATCATAATTCAAGAAACTTTGAATATCAATCAAGTAACTTTTCAAAATGAATTCTTATATAAAGGCCAATTATTTTTTTAATGTACTGTAGTTATTATAAAATTTGCAATGGCAAAAACCTTCTTTTGCAGTGGAGGCTTCCTATTATAGAGCCTCTATTTCAAATGGAGGCTTTCGGAGCCTCCATTCCAAGTCTAGGCTTACTGGATTTTCTACTTCATCATCTATTTCCTGTAAGGTGTGTGACTTGGGAAGAAATGGGTTTAGATTGTGAAATAGGTTGGGGTCAAGACAACTCTAGTAAAATTTTCAAAATCAATAATATTTTAATAATGTTTTGGGTAAAGTTAACATATATCTTTATTCTCCTCCAAGTATTATTTCACCTTGCCTTTTTTTGTCCTAAATATTTAATTGCCCTCTATAAGAAGCAGATTCTCTGCACCTATGGCTTCTTACATTAACGACGTTGCTTTATAAATTTACTCATTTTGGCACTTTTGTATCTACTTAAAAGTTGTAAACTAATATTTCTTCACCTTTTCCTCCTCCCCAGCACATATGATCTCTAAGTCTGGTGTTTGGACCTTGGATTGGGGGAGGGAAAGAAAAATGAAGGGAAATGTCAATGAAATATATGCTAATTTTTTTCGATTTTAAGGGGTCATAGAATTAATTCATTTAAATTCAAATAAGAATGTACTGATTTCCCAAATTGTATGTTTGTTCTCCCTCTTAAATATATTCATAGCCATTATAGGGATAGGTTTGGAAATTGTAAAATTTTAAGGTTTGATTTTTCAAAGAGCACTACATTTTGGGACATCCTAAATTTGAAAAGACTTAAAATATAGAACAGAGAGATTTATCAAAAAAATAAAATTAAATGTGGGACAGAGGGAGTATATGTCTGGACCTTATGTTCTCACTATTTTAATTTTCAGTTAACTTACTATGTTGGCTACAGCTAGTGCATCTTTTCTTCAGCCTACTGACAGTTTCTACTGTCAATTGTAGTTTGTGGCTAGAGCGAGTGCGTCTTTTCTTCAGCCTAAAGCCAAACGACTGGTCATGGATTTTATTGTTACAACTTAAGGTATACAATGTTACATCCTGATAATTTGTTGCTTTCTTGAACATATTTATGCTTATATAGTTGTACCTTATGCACAAGGCTCCTGCTTACAACATAATCTGGGAGAGGTAGTTAACGTATAAAGATAAATAATGTTGATTTGGAATGAGTGACTAATCTCATGCTTCTAAACTGCTGATCATGTTTCTTGAACGGTGCCAACACTTCCATTTTGTTGTGACAGTCTTCTAAAGTGTTGATTTAAGTCCCTTCCACCTTTTTTGACCAAAAAGTTTGTAAATTGATGGATTATCTGATTCTGTTGGGGATCATACCCATTCTTAGTTTACCAAAATTATAGATAAAAAAATAAAAAAAATAAAAAATAAAAACTAAACTTTTTATAGGTTTGTATATGTGCCATTTGTGGAAGCATCAACATTTTTTTTTTCTAGCAACATTAGTTCTTTCCATCTAATCATGTAGTCTGGGATTTTGAGAGAATGGAGTCATGTAGTTAGCAACTTGATATGGTAAAAGTCCTTATAATTGTAGGAACTTCTCGTATGACTTTTTGCTTCTGGAAGTAGCAAGTATGTGTACTTGTCACTTACATCATTAATTTCCTTCATTGACCTAAGTGTTTTTTTTTTTTTTTGGGGAGAGAAGTTCATTGTCTTAGGTAGCTTATGAAGCTGGTATATACATATCATCTTTCAGAGTATTTCAAGTACTGAGTCTGGGTTCTTGTTGGAACCAAGTGTTTTGTTATTGTCTGGTATTGTGAGCTATTAGTATTTTAATTGCTATAATTTTACACCTTGTCACACCCTTCCCTCTTTCAATGGGTGAGCCTTAGATTGTGAAAGAGAGACTAAGGATGCAATCTAAAAGCTGTGGAGAACGGAGATAACAGATTGGGTCAACATTTTTTAAGTTGAAGTTTTGATACCTCTGTTTGCATTTGGTTCCCCAAATATTATACAATTAAGATGTCAATGTCAAAGTGGAGTCATGTGGCCAGTCAAAGTGTAGATATATGTGATTTGTGGAACTGAACTGCTGATTGCTTATTACTTTAATCCTGTTTCATGGATTTTTTTTCTTCTTCTGATAATTAAATAAAGTTGAAAGGGGTGAAACCTCTTTACACTGTAGGGGTGAATTATCTTTACATAGTGGGACAAAAACTAACACTACAGGAAATTACACTTTTGCCGATTAAAAATGCCAACTAAAAAAAATTTGGTCCACTTGGAAGGCAAAGAATGAGTATGTTTTTAATGACCATCCACCAAATTTTGCGAGATTGAGGAGCTTGTTAACATTAGGGTGGCTATGTGGGCCAAATCAAATCTGAAAGGTGTCCATTTTTCAATCCATGATTTTGTCTCAAACTTTAGTGATGTCGGATTTTGCTTAATTTGATTGTGTTGGTGCACCCCCTTTGGTGTTGCAGGAGATTTTTTTTTCTTCTTTTGTATGTATGTTGCTCCGTTGCCCTGTGTGTTTGGGGATGCTATTGTGTTGCTCTGTTTGTTTGTTGCTCTGTTGCTCGGATTGATTCTATTATACTAAAAATAAGTGAAACAATCAAAATAATAAATAATTAAAATAAACAAGTCTTTACCATTGAAATATAACACAGATAAAGAATAAAATATTATTTAATAGAAGCCAAAAATTGTGAATCATGTATTGAAATCCAACTCAAGTATAAACACAACCAATATAAATTAAATACATTAACACAACTAACCTAAAGAGGTTGAGTTCAATTCTTCAATTTTATTTTATTAGTTGTGTTATTGAATTTAATTTATATAGAATTGTTGTTTATACGACTATATATCCAAGCTTGGGGACTCTTGCAGATGTTGCTGCAATCGATCAAGTAAAGCACTTTTCTTATAGCCCCTTGTGGTGAAAGCTGCTAGCAACAAGGGTCCGAGCCCCTACATGATGGTGTCTTATAGCCATTCAGCCATGGGTGTGGCTGCTTGCACCACAGACAGAACTTGCACCACTACTCTTGTCCTTAGCAATCGTGAAAAGCTTGGTGGGGTGGGATTATCAGGTAAAACTCTTGCTTTTGCTTTGGATCCTGACTTCCAAAGCTAGTTCACAATCATTTTTATTTTTATTTTTTTCTATAAACACGTAATAAAACAAAAAATATACATGAATGGATAAGTTTTTGAAAAAAGAAAAAAAATTGTTAGCTGAACCCACTTTTGAAAAGAATTATCCATCCATATATGTTATGGTCATGTTTGATATTAGGATATATAGAGGGGAATATACTTTTTTGATTGGATATAGGGGATAAAGAAAAAATATGGGTCTCACATTTTTTATATCATTTGTTTGGTTATCCGATATGAAATCTGATGATGTATTATATCCTCCAAAAGTAAATGATATGTAATACTAACTCCCTATGATATTACTGATCCCCCTACCAAAGGATGGATAATCATCCTTCTAAAAAATAATCACTCTTTTTTTTATCTTATACTATATCTTACTAACCATATATAATAAAATTGATTACACAACATATATAATTCATCTCATATCCTAAATATATTATATTACATTCTATGCCCCTAAGCATTACATATACTCCTCACCCTCTTATATCCAATTCGGACAATTAAACATAGCCAGTGTCTGTTTTGTAACTGATTTTTGTGTCCTGGACTTATTCTTTTGGATAAATTATATTGATCTCTCCTAAGATTTAGAGAAAATACAAGAAGCCCCACAACTTTGCAGAAATCACCAACCATCTTCTACTACTATTTTTTACTGTTGACAACAACTTTCGTCTATTAGCTCTCGCTAATAACTCTTTCACTTGTTTTCAATAAATTTTTAAAATCAATAAACTACAAATGAGATGACTGGGTCTATCCCTACAAATTTAGAAAGACTCACAGAGTTGACTAAATTGCAACTCTTCCATAATTCTTGGAAAGGCCTCTCGTCCCAAAACCATTTACAGTGCCTTGCAAAACTACGAGTTTTCTCCGTATCTTTGGACACAACTTGCATTTTTGATGTGACACATGAATGGGTTCCTCCATTTATCCTGTTAACAATCCAAATCAGTAACTATCTGTTGCGTTCAAAATTTCCAACATGGCAGAGAAATCAAAAAGAATTTTCATCTATAGTCCTCACAAATGTCTCCATTTTAGATACAATACCTGGCTGGTTTTGGAAATTGTCAATGCGGATTGACATGCTCGATTTATCTCGTAACCAAATTGTCGATGTTGTTCTCAACTCGTTAGGAATTTCCTTTGTGGACTTGAGTTTCAATCGCCTGGAAGGCACAATCCCACTCTGGCCTAATGTAATGTTTCTCTTTCTGAAAAACAATTTATTTTCAAGAGTAATTCCTTTGACTATTGGCCTAATGTAAATAGGACATGTAGGTTGGGAGTTCGTGTCAAGAATGCCTTAAACTTAGTTGAAAAAAGTGTTTGAGGGGTGAAAATGCAAAACAGTCCCCCAACCACTATTGTGATGTAACGAGTAGCTTCCACGTGCCAAATATGACCTGTAGGGACATACAGTACGTCAACAAGACACCTAAATTAGAAATTAGAGTTGAGAAAGCTTTAAACTTAGTCCAAAAGAAAGCATTCGAGGGGCGAAAATGTAAAACAACCCCCAACTACTATTGTGATGTAACGGGCAGCATTTGTGTGCCAAATATTACCTGTACAGATAAACAGTACATAAATAAAACACGTAGGTTAGGAGTTAGAGTCAAAAATGCCTTAAATTTAGTTGAAAAAAGTAGTTTAGGGGCCAAAAACACAAAACAGCCCCCCAACCAATGTTGTGATGTAACGGGCAGCTTCCTCGTGGCAAATGTGACCTGTATGGATAGATGGTACGTAAATAGAACATGTAGGTTGGGAGTTAGAGTCGAGAATGCCTTAAACTTAGTCGAAAAAAGGCGTTCGGGGGGCAAAAATGCAAAACAGCCCCCCAACTACTGTTGTGATGCAATGAGCAGCTCCCCCGTGCCAAATGTGACCTCTATGGATAGACAATACAAAAATAGGACACACAACTTGAGAGTTAGAGTGGAAAACACCTTCAACTTAGTAAAAAATGATGTTCAGGGCAAAAAAATGGGAAAATAATTATTAATTATGTACAATGATTACTTGTAAAATATTACTGGCTGCCTAATATATGCCTTCGAGTTTTACACATTTTTCTTTCATATATATTTGAGTATGCAAAACTAATGATTAATTTGAAAAGATTAATTAAATTTGAGTTTTATATGTTTTTTTATAATTTAAAATATGCCAATATTTAGTCAATACTAATGATTAATTTTATTTTTACAGATGGTTTTTGGCATGGAATTGTGGATACAACTTTTTTTGTTACAAGTACGGAAGACATTGTTTTTATACCTCCATCCTTAGAATTGTTCATACAAATTACTTTTTTGGTGTGGTACATATCTAAAATTTGGCGTGGTACAGATTACCTTTTGATGTGGTACAAATTAGTTTTTGGTGCGGTACAAATTAATTTTTTGGTGGTACAGATTACTCTTTTGGCATGGTATAGATTACCTTTTGGATATTAAATTTGGTTAATCATCTGTTATGTATGGAATAATATTTTTGAGGTTGGATTATATTGGTTTGTATATAATTTCTATTACATTTAGAATTTGACATTAAATATGAATTTTTTGAATGGTTGCAAGTGAAATGTATGCACGTTGTGGAATGGTTGCTAATATAATTAGTATTCAAGTATTATTTTGTTTATATATAAGGTACAAGTTGCACTAATAATGGAATAAATATAGGTGGTTGAGAAATTAATTTTTTTTTAAAATTATAAAGTTTTTAGCGACTAAATATTTTGGTAGCCAAAAATGCAAGGAAAGGTTTTTTGTGACCAAATATTTAGCAGTAAAAAATAAACAAAAGGCTTTTGATGACCAAATAGTTAGTAGTCAAAACAAATCAAATTGAGAAAAGAAACTATTGTTGTCTAAATAGTTTAGTCACGAAATAACACAGCATCCTTTGGCAACTAAAAATTTTAGTCGCCAATAGTTGAATTCATTTTTATGTAAAAACTTTCGGCGACTAATATTTTAGTTGCCAAAAGGTTACCTTTGGCGACTAATAAATTTTTAGTAATCAAAAGTTGTAAATAATTAGCAACCAAATAAATTTTAGTCGCCAATGCTATTGTCGACAAAGTATACCTGACCAAATGGGCGACTAAAACTTTTAGTAGCCATTGACTTTTGGCGACAAAAAATGAGGCTTTGGCGACTAAGTTTTTAGTAGCCGAATGTGTATTTTCTTGTAGTGGATTGACCGCTCGAGCGGTCACCCAGACAGATTGTTACAACACTTGAGCTCGCTATAACTGATCAAACAAATCATCAATATGAAGTAAAGGATATTTGTTCTTGATAGTTACCTTGTTAAGTTTCCAGTAATCTATACACACACGGAGTGTCCCATCCTTCTTTTTCACAAAAAAAATCGGTGCACTCCACAGTGATGTGCTAAGACAGATAAACCCTTTATCAAGTAGTTCCTGCAACTGGACTTTCAATTATTTCATTTCAATGGTCGACATACGGTATGGATCCTTAGAAATCGGTTGAGTACCCGGTACCATATCAATCACAAATTCAATTTCTCGGTCAATCAAATTTCTTGATAATTCTTCTGGGAATACATCTAGAAAGTCCCTTACTCCTGGAATGTTGTCTAAGGTAGCATCTGCAATCTAAACACTCAATACACTACATAAATACCCATGACATCCCTTATTAATCAACTGACGAGCTTTCATTGCGGAGTTTATATATGGTGGAGGAACTACACCCTTACCCTCAAAATAAAATTCATCTTCACGCGGAGGTCGAACACACAATCAATAGTTGCATAATATTTTGATAACCAATCCATACCCAAAATTGTATCAAAATGAGTCATGTCTAAAGACAACAAATCGGCATATAAGATAAAATTCCCAACCCAAACCTCGCATACAGGATAAATAGATGAACACAACATAGATCCCCCCGATGGCGATGTGTCACGACCCAAACCCACCCCTAAAAGTTTGGACCATGACCAGCTAGTAATCACTCGATTACCTACGGCCTCATACAAATCACAAATATTTATAATAACTGGGCCTAAGGCGGAAGCAAATAATATAGCATAATGTCCATTGAGCAGTGCTTATATAAACAAGATCAAACACTTATCCACATATCATAATTCCCAAGTTACATTGTCAAAACCAACTTATCACAAACCAAAATAAAAGACTTGACATTGACAACTTTCAGTTTAGTTTGCTACAATGATGTTGATTTTCAAAATTTTGACTTAAACGAAGAGGAAGAAATTCCTCGGGCTTTGAAAATTTTGATTGACCAAGAGAAAAAGAGGCATGCTAAGCTCTACATGGACGAAATCATTTCAATTAACATGGGTACTGAGAAAGATCCATGCTTAGTCCAGATTGGTTCCACATTGTCTTCGGATGAACGCTAGCATTTAATCGCTTTGTTAAAAGATTTCAAAGATATTTTTGCATGGTCCTACGAAGACATGCCTGGAATCGATCTTAAGATTGTACAGTACAGGATCCCTCTCGACCCTAAGGCCCAACTAGTCAAGCAGAAACTTCACAAAATCCATCCAGATTGGGCACTGAAATTAAGAAGGAAGTCACCAAACAGATCGATGCAAGATTTCTAATGGTGTCTGAATATCCGACTTGGTTGGCCAACATCGTTTCAATTCTGAAGAAAGACGATAGAATCAGAGTTTAGTCGACTCCAGGGATTTGAATAAGGCTAGTTCAAAGGATGACTTTCCGTTGCCACACATTGATGAGTTGGTAGACTTCACCGTCGGCCATGCCTTGTTATCGTTTATGGATGGATTTTCAGGGTACAACCAAATCTTGATGGCGCCAGAGGACAGAGACAAGACTGCATTCACCACACCATGGCGTACCTACTGCTACAGGGTCATGCCATTTGAGCTGAAGAATGTCGAGGCTACATATCAGAGGGCTGCGACCACAATACTGCATGACGTGATCCACAAAGAAGTTGAGGTGTATGTGGATGACATGATTGTAAAATCCAAAGAGCGAGAAGGCCACTACATTACACTGGATAAGTTCTTTGAGAGGATCAGGGAGTACAGGCTGAGGTTGAATCCACAAAAGTGCACTTTTGGGGAGATTGCAAAGAAAATGCTGGGTTTTCTGATTACAGAGAGGGGAATTGAAGTAGATCCATCCAAGATCAAGGCTATCTTAGAAATGCCACCACCAATGACTAAAAAGAAGATGTGCGGCTTTCTGGGAAAAGTGCAATTCATAAGACGGTTTATCTCTAAATTAACCTTGACTTGTGAACCACTATTTGGTCTCTTGAAAAAGGGAAAGTTCTAGTGGGACGATCGATGTTAGTTCACCTTCGAACAAGTCAAGCAGTATCTTCAGAATCCACCTGTATTGTCATCGCCAGAGCCAGGGAAGCCATTGATCATATACCTGTCAGTGACAGAGTCAACCATGGGATGCATGCTAGCACAAGAATCAGAAACTAAGGTGGAAAAGGCCATTTACTATCCGAGTACAAAGATGCTAGATTATGAGACCCGATACACTCATCTTGACAAGGCTTGCTTAGCTTTAGTTTGGGCCACTAGAAAGTTAAGACACTACCTGTTATCCCACTCCATAATTTTGGTTTCGAGATTGGATCCCATTAAATATCTTTTTGTGAAATCGACACTTACAAGTAGGCTAGCTCATTGGTTGCTTCTTCTCTCTGAATTTGACCTCAAGTACGTCACTCACAAGGCAGTCAAAGGAAAAGCTGTAGCGAAATTTCTGGCAGGCCACCTAGTGGAAGGAGATGAAGAAGTAGAGTACCTATTCCCAGATGAGGAGATCCTGCAGGTAGAAGAGGAGACATGGAAAATGTATTTTGATGGAGCAGCTAATCAATATGGCTATGGGATAGACATGTTGCTTATAGCGCTCGATGATTTCCATATACCTCTAGCTTTCAAACTCCAGTTCAAAGTATCCAACAAGAAAGCAGAATACGAGGCATGTATTGTTGGATTAGAAGTCGCCCTAGAACTAGGGACAATAAGGTTGGACGTCATCGGACACTCGAATCTAGTTGTTTCTTAAGCCAATGAAGATTGGAAGGTCAAAGAAGAGAAAATGAATGTTTATCACTAGACCCTGGACATTTTGATTCCAAGGTTTAAAAAACTGACATTGACACATCTGTTAAGAGAGAACAAGCAGTTTGCTGATGCACTGGCCACTCTATCCTCTATAGTAGACATACCAATCAGGGTTAAGATGCATCCGATTATCATTGAACAGAAGTATGTGCCTGCTTACGAGACAATAGCCGCAATAGACGAGGTTCAAGACAAGAACCCCTGGTATCATGACATTTGGAACTTCTTGGAGAAGGACACGTACCCACCAAGAGAAAATGCCAAGGATAAACGGGGAATACGGCGTCTAGCTATCCAATTCATCATATGCAGAAATAGTTTGTATAAAAGAGGGCATCTGGGAATGCACAAGCTCTGCGTTGAAGAAGAAAAGTCAAAACGTCTCATGGAGGTCATCCATGGGGGAGAATATGGAGCACACATGAATGGTGTGATGCTAGCTAGTAAGATCCTTGGGCAAGGTTACTATTGGTTAACCATGGAGGATGATTGTATCAACTTTGTTTGGCGATGCCATAAATGTCAAATCCATGCCAATCGCATGAATATCCCGCTGTCAACGCTTTACAATATGACTTCACCATGGCCTTTCTCAGTCTGGGAAATTGATGTCATTGGAGCGGTCTCACCAAAGGGCTCGAATAGATACGAGTTCATTCTAGTGGCGATTGATTACTTTACTAAGTGGGTGGAGGCACAGTCGTATTCTGTTTTAAATGTGTCACATATGGCCAAGTTCATCAGGAGCAACATCATCTGCAAGTATTGGGTGCCAAATGAGATAATATCGGACAATGGCTCACACTTCAAGAAGGAGGTGGTGGATTTACTTGAGAAGTACAACGTGGCTTTTCACTAGTCATCAACATGTAAGCCACAGACCAATGGAGCCGTTGAAGCCGCAAACAAGATTATCAAGAACATTCTATGAAAGATGATGGAAACCTACAAGGACTGGCCAGATAAACTACCTTTTGCGCTCTTGGGTTATCGAACATCTACAGAGGAAACCCCTTACTCTTTGGTATATAGGATGGAAGCTTTTTTGCCGATCGAGATCAAAGTACCATCGCTGAGAATTATAGCCAAGTGTTAGATAACAGAGGCAGATTGGCAGTAGAACAGGTTCAAAGAATTGATGTTGTTTGATGAGAAGAGGTTGAAGGCATTATATAACATCCAGGGATATCAACGCAGAATTGCCAGGGCCTTCAATAAGAAAGTCAAGTCCAAAAACCTCAAAGAAGGAGATATGATGCTCAAAGACAACCGAGCTGCCATCCATGACCCTAGGGGCAAGTTTCGACCCAATTGGACTGGTCCCTATATCATCAAATCTATCTAGTCAAGAGGAGCAATCATCCTTATGGATTTAGATGGCTTCGAGTTCTCGCAACTGATCAATACGGACAAGTTAAAGAATACTATCCTTGAGAGGCTCGCTAGGCTGAAAACCCGAAAGGATGACTTAGGCAAATGTTAGAGCATGAAAAATGAGAAATAAAAAGGAAATTAGAGCTCATAAGGTTGAAAATCTGAAAGGGCGACTTTGGCAAAAGTTAGAGCGCAAAATGAGAGAGTTAATACTCGAGTGAACCTTAACCGAACTAAGTATGGCCTGATTCCCATATTTGGGATACATAAGCAACTTCATCTTGAAGTTTGGCCCTAACCATTTTCAACTCAACTATCCTATCCATTGTTTGATCGGTCCATCTCACCATCAGTCGGCTTGACTGTTTTCCCTCCATTTGGTAGAAGGGTCAGTTGTAAGATAGAGTAAGGAGCAGAACAGTAGTAAAGGTGAATGTGGTTGTGAGCAGTTATGATCTTTTTGATTCAGAGCTATATGTCTTAAGGATTGATTCTATATGTATCTAGTACTGACCGTTCGCGAGAATTGTTTTGGAAAGTTTTAATGAAGTTGATTTTCTCAAAATTTTACCTTTTGCAACGCAGACCATTCTTTGGACCAAAAAGGAAAATTTTCAATACTCACAACTTTAATTACATGATTTCAAAACAAGTACACCCTCTAACTCTTAGGATAAATCAAAGTTACTTTTACATCACAAAACTTGAAAAGAAAAGTCAAAGCAATAAACTAGGGGCACAAATAAGTCAGGTAGTGGTCCTCTGCCTCTTGTCCGCACTTGCAAAAGTCTCTATAGCCAAGGATGGCCCAACCTATGTCTCATCCTCAAGTCAAGTCAAGCACTCACCAGAAAAGGCACAACTGAAGCTAGCATCAGGGGCCGAAAGCTTTCTCATCCTCTAAACAGCAAGATATTGAGCCAAGTGCGAAGCACGGACTAGAAATGGAGCAAGATATTCGACCCCCTCATCTGGATGAGTCTGTTCACGCCCAAACTGGCATCTGAACCGGAATGGGACATAGAAAACATAGTGTGTAAGGCCAATCAACTGTATACCTGGCTGGTAGGACATGTTGTAGCTCATCTCGGACAAGTTAAGCTAGGGGCATCGCCAAGCGATGTTAGTCGTAGATCTGTTGCACATCCAGTCACACCACAATCCCTCTGTGGGAAGGCTCACAAGCTATAGGCAAAAGAAGTAGGATCTAGTTGAATACTTAGGGCAAGGGTTCACCACTTTTAGCTTATCCATTAACCACACTTAAGAAGGGATAACAAATGAGAGAGATTAAAGAATAGAGAGATGTGCGTTAAGAGAAAAAGTATGGAAAGGGCTTTCAAGAGAAATAAAGATTGAGTGCCAAAGTGATATGAGAAATCAAAAATGAGAAAGGGTGGGAAACAATACCTGGAGAAGCAGTGGACTTCCCACAAACCGAGAAGTCTCTCGCCGGTGGAAAGTATCCAAACTCATTATGGTTTCGGCCAGTGCCAAGCCTTTACAACTTCGGCCCTCCTTGAGGCGTTGAGCCACTTCAATCAGTTGGGTGCCGACTCCATTACCACTAGGGGCAAGAAGATACTGGACGAGCAAGCAGATGTAAAGAGCATGTTGGTGATAACCTTGCCAAAGAAGATCACGCCTATTTTCGATGTTGGCAAAACGGTGAATCAGACCAAGAATGTTCAACTCTCCATCATGAGCCAAAGATTTAGCCTCGTTAAAAGAGAGGCCACACATCCATTCAAGAGCCCGAGCATGGCCAAAAAGGGGTTAAGGCATAATCTCTTCATTATGTCGAGACTCCATTAATGATTGAAACTATTCAAGAGTAAGACACATCACTTGTGATCCAAAGTGAAATACATGAGTAGTCGGGTCCCAACAGCGGGTAGCAACGTGGAGGAATGGAAAACAAAGTGGAGTGTGGCTCAAGGAAATAAAAACGTTTATGTTGGAACTGTTAAAATTCACCTTTTACGTGCCATCCAAAGTGGCCGTCCAATCCTTGAGCCTCTCAATAAGGAAAATCTCCATTTTCAGAGAAAACTACCAAAAATATGAGATTCTGTAGAAAAATTAGCAAGAGAAGACCTTTATAGAGGATAAAGGTGTGTGAGTGGTTGACAGCAGTTACCAGCTATCCAGCTGCAAGTCTTAGCCAGCCGGCCACTTCACTAGCCAGCCATACATTTCATTGGTCAGCCAAGTATGACGACCAAACAGCTTGGCAACAGTGTTATGTCTGCCCTCTTTGTTTTTGGATCTTGTCTTGAGTCTTTTGTTGCCGGCAAGTGTAAATAGGTGTGTTTATGTTTTTTTTCCTTTATTGAGTCATTTTTTGTATTTTGGTCAATTGTAAGCTCAATATTCGATTAAGAACTCATTCAAATGTGATCATTCTCAATTCAAATTCAGACACTGTCATTTTTATGCAAGTATTATGCCATTCTCGAGATGCTATGCAAAACAAAAAAAATTCCTTCTTTTATAAACAGCAGGGTTCGACCCCGATCATAGTTTTTACAAAGAAGAAAAAACAAGTTTTCAAAAGAAAAAAATAAAGAACCTATCTGAAGCTATATAATTTATGTACTACACAGCAAAAGAAAAGAAAAGAAAAGAAAAGAAAAGAGAGAAATCCAAAAGCAATGCCTGCTAAAGTCAGGTGCGTCAGGAAGCCCTCTTCGTCCTCTTTCAAGAACGAGACTCAGGATCACTGTCGCCATCAGCACCACTATCATCAGAAGAATGTGACTCTGAGATAGAATCATTATCCCCATCATCGGACTCGGAGTGCTCACCTCTCTCTCTCTCTCTACATCTTACTTTCTCTCTTTTCTCTCATCTCTCTCGAGAAACCCTCAACCTACCTCATTTATTTCCTTGATCCCTCCACATTCATTAAGATTTTGACCCTAGTGTCTTTATTAATATTAGAGAGCTCATCGAGGGCAGCATTTTGTGCGGTGGAGATCATATTTCAACACCGTCAATTTTGGAAGTTTCTTCTCTCTTCTTCTCCAAATCTTGAGGTAGAGAGTTTCTTTGAGTTATATGTATGTTTTTGGCATGTCTAGCTTACTTTGTTATG
This sequence comes from Camellia japonica, assembly GCA_030407325.1. Taxonomy (NCBI): domain Eukaryota; kingdom Viridiplantae; phylum Streptophyta; class Magnoliopsida; order Ericales; family Theaceae; genus Camellia; species Camellia japonica. Next base: position 83,925,909 of record JAPPVO010000003.1, read on the forward strand.
ATTTTTAATGGAGGGTTTGAGGTTTGGAGTGATGCGTTTCGGAGAGTGTTTCAAAGAAGATTTTTATGTATCTTAGTTCAAATTAAATTGTTTTATAAGTTTATCAACCTTTTGGAAGTATATGGAAGGTTAATATCTTGAAAATGGAGAAAAGCCCTGTTTTGATTAAACCCTAACGTTTTGGGAAGAATTTTTTTTTGGGGGGGGGGGAATGGATTTTTTGTAAAGTAATAATGAAATTGTGGATATTTCTATAAGAAAATGATGAGATTATCACATGTGGTTATATTGTCTAAGATATCCGTGAGATACATGAATGTTGTTATTTGAAAATTTTGGATAGCATGAATATATAAATACTTGACTATGAATGAAAATGAGTTTTGATTGTGAATATAAGATGGCATCATATATCACATGGATATGGATTTTGTTTTGATTTGGGCAAATGTTAAGAATTGTAGAATGTTACGATGAAACCTTATAATTACAATTCATTTCATTCATTTTGTAGAAGTTTTGAATATTGTTTATTCTGGCAATGCCTTGGCAATTGATTTATTGTTTTGAGAAAACAATTGGAAGCTTTGAAATGTTTTGGGGTAAATACGTTTGGTAAGTCTAGATAGGGGGCGTAGATGGTAATGTTTAAGTTGGTCTAAGTGTCTAGGGTGAAAGACCAAAAATATGAGCTGAGGAGGTACCATGTGCCTTCCGGTTAGAAACCGGTAAAGTGAGACATTGGTAGTGCTTGTTATGCCTACTTGCAATACACCAACCTAGGAGTTACATGAGTCGTATTTACTACCCCGTATTTAAAATTTGGGATTTTATCGAGATAATAAATAGTCTTAAAAGATCATTGCATATGATTTTCAATGAATAAAACTTGTGATTTTTGAAGCATGGCATGGCATTGAATTCAAGTAAATAATACTGCTTAAATATATATATACTTTGTGAAGATACCTCTATTGGGCTTTGTGCTCACCCCTAGTGGATTTGTGTAGGAAATGATGTGGTGATTCCGCCAAGCTGAAGACATGGAAATAAGTTTTGAGAGCACGAGGCTCTTTTATATTTTGTTATATATTTTGACAAGCTAAGAGCTTTAATTATATACATGTGTAACCGTTTTTGTGTAGGCGAGCATATGTTTTGGAACTTGTAGCCCTTAGGGCGTTTCTTTTGTTTCTTTATTCTCTTTTGTTTTCATTGTTGCACATGCTACGGATTCACTTTTTTGAAAGTCTGAATCTATATTGCATGTGAACTCTTTTTGTAAATCTCTTGCATGAATGGAAATACAAATATAGAGATTTAACCACTTGATTTGAGATTAGTGTAATTGAATGGTTTTATCAGATTTATCTGTATGTCATTTATTTGGGGGCGTTACTGCTTATGTTTACTTGTCGATTCTTTGAGGTGATATCTCACCTTCATTCTTGCCATGCTTATGCTATTTTACCTCATTGTGGACAATGTGGACTTGGCGTTAGGGGGAGAGGATTTGAATTTTTGTTGGGCATGTGACATACTCCATAAGTTGTGCAATGAATAGAACGAGCCAAGATTGTGCATTGTTGTTATCATATGAACACTTTGTTGAATTCTTATGAAATATTGATTTAACTAGTGTCCTCCTGTGCTCATTTTAGACTTGGATTGATATTGTGAACATTGTGACTTGCACATGTGCAATGTTGAGACATTCTTTTCCATTTGGAGGGTTATCTTGCATATATTTACTCCATGAATTTCATTCATAAGTGCACTAAGTTGTTGTTGGTCTCATTGTTTCTTCATATTGGTTGAATGCTAAGAATAATCACTTTCGTTCGCACTTGACCAGTTTTGTTCACTTTATCGATTAGAGAATGGTATTTACTTTTGGGGCATGAAACTAAGCCATTTTTGCTAACTTTGAGCCACTACGTTTTTTTTTGTGTTCACTTCAATCACTTACTACCTTTCAAAACCAAGTTGAGCCTTCATTCCAAACCCATTTCTTGTTAAGCTATAAATTTTGAGAAATAATGACAATAATCAAGGGAAATAAGGTGTTGGACTTGGGAAGGAAAGTAATTGAGAGAGCATGAGCTATTTTGTTATTTGTTTTTGTATTCCAAAAACAAAAAGAAAAAAAAAAAGAAAAAGGAAAAAAGAAAAAATATATTTTCTTTTTAATGTGCTCAAATAAAAGTGTACTCGAATGTTATCAGTGGATGTTAAAGAGTTAGAAGTGGAGATAGGGAAGTGATAAAGTGATTCAAGCAAAAGGAAAGAAAGGGTTAGGACAGTTTTAAACCTCCTACCTCTGTGAATGTTCAAATTGTCACTTGTCAAACCCTATTATTATCTTTCATGACCCTTATCGATATTATAACCAAATGAAATCCCTAGTCAACCCCAAAGTGATACTGTTTGATGGTTGAAGAGGTGAGAAAAAGTGACAATGTGTTAGTGCTTAGTTGATTTTTCTTAGTATTTTGCATTCATTCCATGAGACTATCTATTTTGTCATGAGTAGCGTTTGTTGATGCTTGTGGGATTATTTTCTTTTGCTACACATTGATCCACCCTACATGAGTGAGCATAAATATGTGCCAATCTCTAAGAGCTTCTATTGTTGAGTGATCTACCTTTTGAGATTTGAAGTCGAAGCATAGTCTAAATGAAATTCAAGTCTTGATGTTCTTGAGATTTAGGTATTGCGGTTGCACTGTCTGCATGTTTGTCTTTATCTAAGTATGAACACTGGAGATTAACTAGTTTGCTATCAATAATTTTTCATTGACTTGGTTTGATTGTGCTTTTAGTAATGCATATACTTATGTTCTTGTGTTCATTGCATTTGACTATTGGAGTATACAGATTCCAAGTTGGGGGATGTAACATCGCCCGGGAGGTACCCGAGCGCATTAAACAGTTCGGACCCTTAATTTCTTTGATCTAGTCACAAGTGCAATGTGAAACATAGATAATAGTCTAGATTTGCCAACATTATAGAAAATCCATTTTATTACAAAACCTTTGCTAGAAATGGACTGTGTCATCAGATCTCAGAGTCACCACCTAATATTTTGGAAAAATTAGGAAACCCGTGACTCGTGCCAAGGCCACTGTTAAGGATGCTTGGCTCATAACCTTAGGTAAGAGAGGAGAAGGTCACTAATTGAGCACCCCTACTCACTCGATTAAAAATCGGCCTTTACTAAACTATGATATGAATTTTATTAACTTTATATATTCATATTCTAATTATTTAATAAATGCTAAAATTACTATGTGAAACAAACAAGTATAGACTATGTCATTCATTTTGGAACGATTTGATTTCATGTATTTTTGAAAGAGTTTTGAATTATGTACAGCTCAAACAAATTGAGTTCACAAACATGAAACTCAATATTAGTCCAATTTGAACAACACAACCTCCATCCACCGGTATTCATAGAGATATATCAAATAAGCAAATAGCCTCATGGCAAGATGCTAAACATAGTAAGAAAAACACACACAAGTGAGACATCAAAGCATAAAAATTTACATATTTACCAACATCCTGAAAACAGTTACAAAACAAAGTTAAAAAAATATGCATGATTTTATATACAAAATCCTAATGCAATACATACACAAAATGCGACTAGAGATTCGACTACTAAAACATGACATGTGAGTCATTTCAAGACATAAGGTAGCTCACATAATCACACAAAAAATTGATTAAATTCATAGATGCAAATGAGTTGATGCATGAAATATGGATGCAAAGCACAAGTATGATAAAATATATATATATATATATATATATACATATGGTGCTATTCACAGATATGGCGAGCAATAAAATGAACGAAATAGAAAAAAATGGGGCCGGGGAATTATTATATCACTGAATAATTACAAAACCAAATAAAAGACGAGAGAAAGAGAGAGAGAGAGAGAGAGAGAGAGAGAGAGAGAGAGAGAGAAAAGATTATTACAACATAAATAAAACCTCACAAATCTCTCAAATTAAAAGAAAATAGAAAGATGCCTCAGAGATCGACCGTCAAAAATGATTCTGCTTGCGGCTAGAAGATTGCTCCGTTTTGCCCGAGAAAACTTATTTTGTGGGAACACTATTCATCCAACGGAGTACTATTCACCGCGGGCAGTACTATTCACCCTCCTTAGTCATTTATTCATCTTACCAGGCATTTTTCATCGGCGGTTACAATTCATCACTGAAGATACTATTCATCGTCAGGGTTACTATTCACCACCGGTCACTATTCATCCAGTGGGGTCACATTTCTACCCAATTAGGTGGTTTTGACCAACCATTTAAAGTAATAAATTACAACAGTTTATATAAGTGGTAAAACATCGACCATTCAAAGCGATAAATTATAACAGTTATTTAAAGCAATAAATTACAATAGTTTATACACAATAATAAGTTACAGCAAATATGTAGGTGGTGTAGCCTTCATTTTAAAGCGGTAAAATAGTTATATTAATAAATAAATAAAAAAAAAGTAGTAAATTACAACAGATATGTTGGTGGTGTAACATTCCTTTTAAAAAAAAATAAATAAATAAACAGTTATGAAAAACAATAAAAGAAGTATTTAAACAAGTTATATTATAATTTAAATTAAATGAAAGTTTCAAAAAATTCACCTTTTGGGGAAATATTGAATTTTCTGATTTCCAAACTTTCTTCCGATCACCCTCAAGGTTGTGGAATGTGTTCTCACTTCTCAATCCAAAATTTGAAATTTCAACTTTAATGGCGTTTTGGTATATTGGTAAAAAGGCAATAAATACAATGGAAAGAAATGTTTGATTCAGAAAAATATCTAAGACTTTCCTTTTTTCCTCTCTAAAAAAAAAAACAAATTTTTTTCGTCTTTTCTTTTCTGATTTTTTTTCTCTTCTTCGCTCTCTCTCTTTTTTGATTTTCTCCCTCAAATTTTTTTAGTTTTCTTTGCAAACCAATTTTTCTCCCCTCGCTTTCTCTCCCTCTCCCTCTCCCTCTCCCTCTCCCTGCCTCTATTTATAGGGGTTAATTTTCATAAACAAACAAAAATAATTTCAATGGAAAGCTGAGGAATTCAAAAGGTGAATAGTCACTTTATAATATAATAATATATGAAAGATATTATTTGTATAAATATATGTACAAATACCTAAAAAGATATATAAAAAATATTTAAAAAAAACATGTAATAAAATAACAAAATAAATGAACTAATAAAATATATTTTAGTAGGCCAAATATATAATATAATTTGGCCATAGCGAATTTAAAACAAAAGAAACAAAATAACAAATTGTGGGGAGGCTAGGGAATTTCAAAGGGTGAATAGTAACTTTATAATATAATAATATCTAAAATATTTAAAATACATTAATTACATTAATATATGTACAGATACTCAAAATATTATTTAAAAAAACACACAAAAACATGTAAAATCATAAAATAAAAATAAATGGCCAAATAAAATATATTTTTGTGGGCCAAATATGTAAAATTTAGGCTAAAACTGATTTAAAACAATTTGGTCAAAATGGGTGAAGGTTGGGATTAAAACTTAAATTCTATCTTTTCTGCTAAGAAATTTGTAAAATAGCACATTCCAATTTTTATCATCAGGTGTTTGGAAGAAAGTACCAAAGTCTTAGGGCCGGTCAAAATGGGGTGTCTACAATTGCCCCTCTTTGACAAAGCTCGATACATCATTTAATAACATGAGTAAATGTCAAAATCCGAAGACGACCCTTTTGACAAGGCCGTAAGACTTGAGCAAACAAACAGAATGCAGATGTAGTTGGTTGATCCCGAGGGTTGCCTACGTATTACTTTACAAGACCAGCATAGTTTAGAGGCAAAATGCAAATGACATGCTCGAAATATAATTGAAAGCTGGCCTTACACGCTTCGCGAAGCCGATTTTTTTTTAAATTCATGATTTATGCAATACAATGCAATAGGTGATATATAAGGATGCTAATGGTAAGGCAAGCCTTGTGCAAATGATATGAAGCATAAGAATGAGTACAATCCAAAAACACTCACATAGGATAAGGAAATGTAGTGTTAACCATCAATCCAAAAATGGGAGGTATTAACCGATAGTGGTTTTAACCGACAACCCAAGAAAGGGATAGTATCGTCATGCCGAAGAGGGGCCAGTATTAACCGATGGATAGTTTTAATCAACAACACAAGAAATGGGAGATATTAATTGATGGTGGTTTTAACCGACAACCCGAGAGAGGTATAGTATCATTATCCCGAAGAGGGGCCAGCATTAACTGATGGATAGTTTTAACTAACAACCCAAGAAAGGGGAGGTATTAACTGATGGATAGTTTTAACCAACAACCCAAGAAAGGGATAGTATTAACTGATGGTGGTTTTAACCGACAACCCAAGAAAAGGATAGTATCATCATCCCGAAAAGGGGCCAATATTAACCGAGTGGTTGTAACCATCAACCCAAAAAAGGGGCCAATATTAACTAATGAAAAAGGTTGTAACCAAATGTTAATGTGAATGGATTGTAACCAAGTGATGTAACAGTGTAATAGTTGTAATCATGCATAATAGATGTAATAGTTGTGCAAGTGTGATGGTGAATGCAAAAATATTAAGGATGCGATGTAAGACATACAATATGCAATGTGATATGATGGATGCACAACAAATGAATACACAAAATTGATTTTTTTTTTTCTGTTTTCAAAATTTTCTCTTTTTTTTTTTTTTGATTTTTTGTATTTTTGTATTTTTCAAAATTTGTTTTTGATTTTTTTTCACTTTTTTGTATTTATATAAAAACCATATATACATAGACATACAAATGATATGCAAAATACGTAGTACATACATATACATATACGGATACATACACATACACATACATATATAGATAGACAAATACACTATGTGTGTATATGTATACATACATACTCTCTTCCCTTCCTCTGTTCTTGTCCCCCTTCTTCCTCCATCGTCTTCTTCGAGTGTCGCGTCTGGCGCACGATTCTAACAATCGCGACGCCTGACCGACATAGCCAAACCCACCTTGATTTATCAACGATTGCCTTGGCATTCCCTCTTGCCCTCTTCTTCTCCTTCGTCTTCTCAAACTAAGGCCTACGAGAGAGACAAAGCAGAAAGCTGGAAAACAAATCTCTATTCTCAAAGTACCCAACCAACATGAAATCAATCCTTGAGATGTACAACTTCAAATTAGATAACTCGAGTATGGTACATAGTATTTCTACTTGATCTGTCTTGCAACTGAATCTATCATGAAGAAGAGATAGGACAATCGAACCAAATGAAGATAACCCAATTGAACATAGATTAGATAACTGTCATGATCCAAACCTGCCCCTAAAAGTTTGGATCATGACCGGCCAGTAACATCTTGATTACTTACGGCCTCAGATAATTTACAGAGAATTTATAATAACAGGGCCTGAGCGGAAGCAATTAAAATAACATAATGTCCGTTGAGTAGTGCTTATATGCCAAGATTTTAAACTTCGTGTCATATACCGAAAGTTCACATATACAATTCATACATACAAGTATGAGTCACGCAGGTATATACAAGGAATTAGCAATCCAAAAACTACATGCTAACAAGGTGTTCAAACAAAAGTCACCAAAGACTTAACAAAATTTGCCATTCAGAAAATCCCAAAAGACAAAAGACTCTTTTTTGGCAGCTTATCAAAGCAGGTTCACCGAAAATACTACTGAAGCTGACCTAGGGCTGACCTCTGGGTTAAACACCTACATAAATATATATAAATACAAAGTGAGAGAAGCTTAGTGAATAATAGTAAAGTAAAGAGAATCCAATGAATAGGCTTGAATTAAATGAAGGCATGAGATGTAAACCCAATATTTATCCAAAGTGCAATATTCAGAGCATCCACCATAGTCACGTTAAACATAACGTTATTCGTAATCATATTTTAAGAACAACCTTAGGCCCATTTATGCAGAACGGCCTTAGGCCCACATGTAACAGGATGGCCTCGGGCCCAATCACATGTTAATAGAACGGCCTCGAGCTCACATATGACAGAATGACCTTGGGCCAAGTCACTGATATCAGTTATTCAGAACGACCTCAGGTCCAAACATATCTTATCATAGAGTAGATGGAACATCGACATGTCTCCATCTCTCACATAGAACAGAACAGCCGTGGGCCCAACATAATGCGGAACGACCTTAGGCCCAACATGTCAATAGTTGTTCTGAACATTATAGGGTAGATGGAACATCGACATGTCTCCATCTCCCTCGGCCTTAGGGCCATTAGTCATAAACAATCCATATCAGACCTAATGGCCTCGGGCCCATCAATTATGATAGAAATAGAACGACCTTAGGTCCACATTTTATTCGTTCATTAACATTCGTCAAGCATCCTTTACCATTCATAATAAGACATTCTATAACATTCGTAGCGCATTTATATCATAATCCAATGTCATTTATATATATATATATATATATATCTTTCAATCGTTCCCAAATAGTAATTAGCCACATCGTTCATATCAAACTAAAATAGAGAATTAAATAATAACATATCTTTACAATACTATTACTCACAGTGATTTGGTCGCACAATGGTCCCTTCCGGCGAGTGACCTACACATGGCACACACACAAATGGATAAGCACTTCATTCTTTTCTAGCTTCATCTCTTTAATCATTCTTTCGTTTCGTTCAATTTCTATTTATCTTTTAGCATTTCAGAGGACTTAAATATACACGTTAACAGATTCAGAGGGTCAAAAAGACAAATAAAATGATATAGTTTTTCTCTCTGTTTCTCGCACATGCAGAAGACCCTCACCACAAGTGCGGCTCGCACGTGCTTTTATTTCAGAATGACCGACTTGCCTCCCCTGTTTTCCGCACGTGCGGTTGTGAGCCCCGCATGTGCGGTTATGGACTTTGTTTTTGCAATCCGAAAATCCAACAAATTCAAGCTTTCCAAAGACATTTCTAAGGCTCAATTCAAGCAATTTCACTTCAAAAACATGACATATGAACATAATAAACATGAAATTCAAGCTCAATTAGATCATAACTTGCTTTAATTTGATATATAAATTTCTAACTTCCATAATTCCTTCATTTTCTCATGTTATATATATATATATATATACACATGCTTACATGAGTTCAAAATATGCAAGGGCTCAAGTTAGATACAATTCCTCACAATCCAACTCAAAACAAACTCAAACTAAAGGAATCAACTCTTAAATCAAACAAATGTAAGAAACCTATGCTCATTTCATGATATTCGGTCAAACAAGATCATAATTCATAAACCCTAACTTTCATGGGTGTCAAAGCTTCATTTTAGTCTTTATTTGAACTAATTGATGCAAGATTTAGAGTATTCTAGTTTATTTACACTTACCTTGAGCTATAGTCTTAATTTCCCTCTTCAATTTCCAAGTTCCAACCTCCTAGGTTGAAGTCTTCTCCCTCTCTCTTTTTTCTCTTCTTTCTTCCTCTAGAAACTTTCCATGAGATTTTTATTTTATTTTTATTTTTTTGTGTTTTTGTTGAGTCAAGTTTCATATAAGGCCCATCTCTATCTATACTAAACCAAGAGCTAACTTATTTAAGCCTAAGCCAAACCTAACTAAGGCGTTTAGACTAATTAAATCAAATTAATTCATTACAAATCAAATTTTTACAAAACTTTGTATTATGTCCTAAAAATCATGCTAATTATAACTATGAAGTCGATTTTGGTTTATTGTGCCTCTAAAGCTTTCAATTTCCAGTCCAAATGTTGTAATTTCAACAGATTTTCTCATGACCGACAGATACAAGTTTATAAACATGTAATTCACACATTTAAACATGGAATTTCATATCAAGCACATAAGCTATCACACTCCAAACTTGCCCCTAAAAGTTTGGGCATGACCTGTTCAGAAACAGACACTTAACCTGTTATACATAACATATGGGGCCTGTACGGAAGCATTAAATATTATCAAATAACATGAAATAAAAAGAAACTACATCCATTGAGTGACCACTATCATGCCAGGATCACAAACAGTGCATCAGATAATAAATATTTGCATATACCGATACACCCCGCCCCTTGATTGGGCATACCACAAAACATTGGAAACTTCAACATATTCTAGATAATCAAAGTACAAGCCAAAACTTAGAGAAACTCCACAAAAACGGGCAGGCTTCATCCGAACACCTGGACACACAGAGGCTGACAAAGGGAGACGAACACCGGGGGTTAGGGCTGACCTCTCGATTTGCTACCTACAGAATCAGACAAAACAAAATACAGAGTGAGACAATCTCAGTGAATAATAGTACTTTAATAATTCAATGATCAATTTGAATTACAATGCGCATATAATGCAAAATACATGTAGTTAATTTTATCCTGTAATTGTTTCCAGAACGGCCTTGGGCCCAGTCTTCAAACAGAATGGCTTTATGCCCTTGAACAGAGTGGCTTTGAGCCCTTAAACAGAATGGCATTAAGCCCTTTTCATGCATGTATGAACTCAAGAGGTGTCTCGCACGAATTCTAGAGGTAACTCACATTGTAGCACTTAGTTCCGTACAGCACTTTGTTTCATACCAGAAAATATAGATTGGCCATAGGCCTAATAAATACAGAACAGCCATAGGCCTAACAGACACAGAACAGCCATAGGCCTAACAGATACAGAACGTCCATAGACCTAACTGATACAGAATGGCCTTAGGCCTAACAGATACAGAACGGTCATAGGCCTAGATTGGCTTTAAGCCCGGTTCATGTATGTATGTATGGACTCAAGAGGTGTTTCGCACGGATTCTAGAGGTGACTTGCATTGCAGCACTTAGTTCCGCACAGCACTTTGTTCCATACTAGAAATTAGTATGTTGTAAAGACTGAACAATTCATATCATCTCATAGCATAACCAGAACGGTAAACAGAACAGAATAATCCCAGATAGCAGTTGAACAGATTAGTCTCAGAGTTATACAGAAGCACATGAGTTCTTTCAACCATCCACATGAGTTAACATAGTTCATTTACGGGCAACAGAGTGCTAATGATAATTATTAGCAATACTTAAAGCGTATTTTACAGGTTGGCCTTTGGCCCGGATATTACAGATTGAACAATGCCAGAGATATAAGGATATTAGAATTTCACATTGCACATACATTCCATTTGTTCGTCATAAGTCCATCATCATAAGTCATACAATTATCTTGCAGATAATAGAATGTTCATATTAACTATCAACAGTAAGCAACATGTATAGCGACCCCGGTCTTTTCCTATTTGATTATTGTATCCGGACTTAGGTTCCGGGGATCCTGTCATTATTTAATTGTTGTTGTCGTCCTTTAATTTCTTATTTTGAGTTATAGGATGTATTGGGCAGGTTTGTTACAGGTGGGTTGGGTTTAGAAACCTAGTGTTGCTGTCCAGATTTTTGGACCTTCGCTCGAGCGAGGAGTTGGTCGCTCGAGCGAGCTCTTGTTTTTGGTTCTTCGATCGAGCCAGGGTTTCTTCGCTCGAGCGAGCGATTGCGTCTAGTATAGACCTAAGAGCTGTATTTGTTGGCTCGAGCGAGCTTTCCTTCACTCGAGCGAGTTTCGAGTTCTTCGCTCGAGCGAGCATTCTGTCGCTCGAGTGTGCTTCTGGGTTGCAGACCTGAAGCATTGCATTCTTGGCTCGAGCGAGACTTTATTCGCTCGAGCGAGTCATTCTTGTGTCTGGTCGCTCGAGCGACCAATCCTTCGCTCGAGCGAGCCTGTCAGGTTTAAATAGGCAGCAGCGGTTTTTAAAACACTTTTTCACCCTCTTTTTGATTCCAGAACCCTAGGTACGACTTCTCTCTCCCTCTACACACCTTCTCTCTTAGGTTTGATCTATTTAGAGTGTGTTTCTACCCTAGTTGCTTTATTAAAAAGTTAGAGTGGGTCGAGGGCTTCAGTTTAATCTGAACAATTTGGGTTTTGGAGCACTTTGGAATTTGGGTCATCATCTCCGTCTTCTCTATTTGAGTTGATTTCTTCAAGGTAGGGATTTCCTACTCCATCTTGTGAGTTTTGTTCTAAGTTTTGGTACTTTAATATGGTGGGGGTATTTTGGTAATTTTGGGAAAAACCCTAGTTGTTTTAATAAATTGATTTGTACAATTAATTTGAGGAAAATTGGGAATATTAGTTGAATTCATGGAATTGGGGGATTTATAAGTTTAAATGGTGTAGTTGGATTATTTAATCACTCTCATATTTAAATGTTGAAATTATTATTGTTATTATATTTTATTTCTTGTTTAGAAATAACTGTTTTGGGCTATCGGTGAAGGATAGTCATGATTGTTGTAGACATTGCATGTGGATTAGGGCAAACTGGAACTAATCACATTGGCTAAGTCATTAATTTTGACTATTGAATTAATACAGAAAAATACATGTATTGGTTGAGCATTGCATATGCATATTGTGTGGGAGGAGATAGGGGATGTACTCCATGGTTTAGGGGAAGATAGGGGATGGACCTCTAAACCGGATTTTGTTTGGGAGGAGATAGGGGATGGACTCCATTAGCATCACTTTTATGTGTGCTTATTTATATTGAAGTGTTTTATTGATACAGCACTAAAATGTGTATCAATCTAGAAGTATGAAGTGTTTTGATATGAGCCTGAGTCTCATTTGTGTTGTTGATATTGGAAGTAATGTGAATATGCTATATAGTTCACAGTTGTAAGTTTGGCCAGGTTCTGAGCCATATTGATAATAATGGAAATTGATAAGTGTCATAGACATTAGGGTCTTAAGACTGTTTATTGATATAATTGATTATCATGGTTAACTATCTATTGAATGCTATTGCTTTATTCAATGCTTATAATTGGTTTAGTATATTTCTACTGGGCTGTGGCTCACCCTTTAAGGGAACATCATTTTCAGGTTCAGGTGATTCGCTACCTCCAAGGACTTAGCTTGGAAGGAACCGGATTTTGAAGCCTCGTTTTAAGTTATTTGTTTTTATTTGACCTACATGTAAACATTCAAGCCTAGGGCTTTATTTGTATTTGAGTTAGAACTCATAATTTTGTGTCCAAGTGTTGGCTTGGCAAGATGTCAGCCGTAGGGCATTTATTTTGATGTTACCTGTACTGTCCTTAATTAGTAATACTCTGATGAATGAGATAATGTCTTATTTTCTCTTAATAATGCATGTCAATATTATTTATGTGATGGGTTGATTTTGAGGGCGTGACAACATGTACTACTTCAGTGCTAATAATGCACGTAGATCTTCCCACGGTTTATAATAAGTCCACATAGTTGTTTCGCAAATAGTAGAACATCATTAATAACGACTAGCAAAAGGCAACTGTATTACTGAATAAGGACAGAGCAATGCACATCATAATGGCATGAGCCCATTACTGTCAAAACAGGATGATTCCAGAGACGTCAAAATATTAGTAAAGCAAGGTGATTCCAGAGCTGTACCAATGTACGCAGATTTTCCGAACATTTATAAATGTTAGCGTAATTAACTCGCGAAGAACAGAGTGTCAATAACAGTACGCATTAACGGTAAGTAAAATATATAGTTACTACTCACAATGGTGTAGCGAAGTGCTTGCTCCTCCCGGGTTACGACCTACACACAGGCACAACTTATACATTAATCCTTTTTCCTTCTTAATTCATTTTTTGACTCATTTCATTTCTAATGAATTTTACAAACATCAGGAGGTATCCAATACAGATTTCAGATATATCGGAGGGTTGAGCACGTAAAACGGAGCAAATCATTCTTCCCAGCATGGGCCGCACGTGCGGTTGTGAGCCTCGTACATGCGGCAGTGGCTCCCGCACGTGTGGCAATAGGGTCCCGCACGTGCCTTTTTTTCAGTGTTTTCAGCCCAATCCTTCCCTGTTTTCCGCACGTGCGGCTGTGAGCCCCGCACGTGCGGCGATTCTGCCCTGTTTCAGTCCGAAATTTCCAACAAAATCTCATTTTTTTGGTAAGTGTTTGTAAGGCTCCAAATAGGTTTAAAACTCATGTTAATAGGATTCGCAACACATAATAATCCAACTATAATTTAGATCTTCAATCCTTAAAGCTCCTAAAGACACAATTCAATTCCATAATATTTCCATCTTTACACACACTTAGACATGGATACACTTAGCCATTTGTTCAACAATTGAGTTCAAGCATGCCAAGAAGAGATGAGATGCAATTTCCTTTACATGATTCAATTTAACACAACCAATAACATAATGAAACACTTATTCAACTCTTTAGGTGACACACACAACAACACAAGCCTTAATTTACATGAATACCAAAGAAATTCCTCACCCATACGCAAGAGAGAAGTCAATTAAAGCAAAACTTCCATACCTTGAGCTTTAGATTCACAACAACACTCTTAACTTCTCAATCTTTTCCTTGTAGGACTCTCTCTCAAACCCTCTTCCTCTCTTCCTCTCCAATTCTCTCTCTCTTAGGAGATATTTGTGGGAATGGATTGCCAAGTCACATATTTAAGGGACCATTGTAAATATAAAGTGAATAAGACGGAATTTAATCAGTTTAATCATTCCAAATTGAAATTTCACAGAAAATCATATTATAACTTAAAAATTATGCTAATCTCAAATATAAAATCAATTTCAGATTATTAAGCCTCTAATTTCTGATCCAAACATTTCAATCGTGACAGATATGATTTCCTGTTCAACAGGTACAGGTCTCCAATCACAAGATTCTCTTACTTAAGCTTACTTTCACAAGAAATTTCACATTAAGCATTCAAATGCACAGAATAAGGGACTGAAAGTATACCAGAAACATGTGCGAGGGTCGGGTTATTACATAAGCACACATAATCACACATATAATGAGGGAATTAAAGCATATAAGAAAGTCGGGTTGTTACAATAACTGAGTTGAAACCAATCAAACATAGATGAGACAAACAAGTTGAAAATGGTTGGGGCTGAACTTCAAGATGAAGTTGCCTACGTATCCCAAAGATAGGAATCATGCCTTACGTAGTTTACGGAGTAAGGCTCACTCGGGTATTAACTCTCTCCTTTTCTACTCTAACTTTTGCCAAAGTCACCCTTTCGGGTTTTCTACTTTGCGAGCTCTTTTTTTTTTTCATTTTTTAATTTTTTTTTTCATGTTTTCATTTTTCTTCATTCATATTTTCGTTTTTTTCCTTCATTTTCACATTTTTTTTCATGCTCTAACTTTTGCCTAGGTCGCCCTTTCGGGTTTTCAGCCTAGTGAGCATCTCAAGGATAGTATTTTTTTCAGCTTGTCTATGTTGATTGTAAGAATTCGAAGCCATCCAAATCCATGAGAATAACTATTCCTTCTAACTAGATAGATTTGATGATGTAAAGACCCGTCTAATTGGGTCTGAATTTGCCCCTCGAGTTGTGGAAAGGAATTCGATTATCCTTTAGCACTATATCTTCTTCTCTCAAATTCTGCGATTTGACTCCTTTTTTTTTTCTTTTCTTTTTTTCTTTTTTTTTTGAATGCCCTGGCAGTCCTGTGTTGATACTTTATTCTTAGCATTTGCCCCTTGTGGGCATAGGTCACTTTTCAAAAAAAGTTTCAAATATCATGATACTAAGAACTTTCATCTTGAATATGTTTTGTTGTGGCTATCGTTTTGTATGCAGGCACATACCTTTGCTCCATGAGGATTGGACGCATCCTGACCCTAATCGGTATATTAACCATTAAAGCTAAGGTTGCTAAAGCATCGGCGGACCAGTTATTCTCTCTAATTAGATGGGTGAATGTCAAATTCTCGAACATCGACATCAGAATGTCAAAATATGGTGATATGCTTGAGAAATGAAAGTTTAAATGTCCAATCACACCCAACCTTATTGCCTGTAGTTCTAGGGCTACTTCCAATCCGGCTATACAAGCCTTATACTCTGGTTGATTATTGAACACTTTGAATCAAGTTTTGAACGCTAGGAGGTCGGGCCTTAGGCCAAAAGGGAGCCTATGTTGTACAACCTCATGATCAATTCTAGGCATGTCTTCGTAGGACCACACAAAAACATTTTTTGAAATCTTTTAATAAAGTGACTAATCACTCGCATTTCTTCTAAAGACAACATGGAACCAATCTAGACCAAACAAGGATTTTTCTCAATAGCCACATTAACTGAAACAATCTCATCCATTAAGGGCTTAGCACTCCTCTCTTCCTCCCAGTCAATCAAAATTTTCAAAACCAGGAAAAATTCTTCCTCTTCGTTTTCATCGAAGTTTTGAAAAAAAAAAATCAATATTTTGGTCAATGCAATGAACTAAAGACATAGAGAAGTAGGCAGAATCTACGACACTTTTATTCAAAAGAAACTCCAACTTAGTGATGACAACATACTCAAAAGAAAATGACAAAGAAGATCTAGACAGGACATAGATGTATAGGTTACTCCCAAAATCAACAGATTCTGGCTAGATTAGTAATTAATTACAAACCATTAAATAATTAATTACAAACCATTAAATAAGGTGTTAGAATGGATTCGTTATTCAATTCCTAATAAAAAAGATTTAATTAAAAGACTTAGTCAAGCTGTCATTTTTAGTAAATTTGATTTAAAAAGTGGTTTCTGGCAAATCCAAATTCACCCTCAAGATTGTTATAAAACTGCTTTCACTACACCTTTTGGACATTATGAATGGAATGTCATGCCTTTTGGATTAAAAAATGCTCCTAGCGAATTTTAGAACATAATGAATGACATTTTCAATCCCTTTAGTCATTTTTCCATTGTTTATATAGATGATATTCTCATTTTTTCTAAATCCCTTAGTAAACATTGGAAACATCTTACTGCTTTCTTTTATACCATTAAAACTCATGGTCTAATCATTTCTGCTCCTAAGATTAAACTCTTTCAAACCAAAGTCAGATTTTTAGGATATGATATCCACCATAATACCATTTTACCTATTAGTAGATCCATTGAATTTGCTTCTAAATTTCCTGATGAAATTTTAGATAAAACCTAGTTACAACGATTCTTAGGATCACTCAATTATATTACGGAATTTTACAAAAACCTTAGGAAAACCTGTCAACCACTTTTTGATAGATTGAAGGATAATCCTCCTCCTTGGTCTTCTACTCATACTGATATTGTTAAACAGGTCAAGAAATATGTCAAGTCTCTTCCATGTCTTGGTATTCCTACTGAAAATTCATTTAAAATTATTCAAACTGATGCTTCTGATATTGGTTATGGTGGTATTTTACTCTAGAAAATTACTCCTCAGTCATCTGAACAGATTGTTCGTTTTCATTCTGGTGTCTAGAATAGAGCACAAAAAAATTATAGTACTATTAAAAAAGAAATTTTATCTACTGTTTTATGTATTAGTAAATTTCAAGATGATATTTTAAATCAAAAATTTTTACTTCGTGTTGATTGCAAATCTACTAAATATGTTTTAGAAAAAGATGTTCAAAATCTTGCCAGTAAGCAAATTTTTGCCCGTAGGCAATCTATATTAAGTATTTTTTATTTTGATATTGAATAAATACTTGGTTGTCAAAATTCTATTCCTAATTTCCTTACTCGAGAATTTTTACAGTATTTTCAAGTTATGTATTTTGAAGAATTGTTTGCTTCACTCCATTAATTCCAGTAAACAATTGTAAGTTCTTTTATTGTAATTTTATTAAGTTGTTTTAAATTGTTTTATTATCCTAAATTGTTTTATTATTATTTTATTACTACTATTTCCTGCTTCTTGCTTCCGTCTCCTTTTGGTATCAAAGCCAAGTTTCTATTGATTTGTGTTGCTTATTGAATTGTTATTTCTTCTTACTCAACTCTGTTCCTTTCCTCTAGGAAATCCTTTCCAGTCCTCTTAATCTGTCAATAACTTTATATGTGTCTTTCCACTTTGTTATTAGCCACCCATCTTTGTCCCAGATCCTAGGTAAGTCCTTTGGTTAGGCAGTATTGGATATATAGGGGTTTCACAAAATGGGTATGCGTGAACACATCGTATGTGAAAACATGATAAGTTTAGACAATGTATTAAGATCACTGTAAGCTAATTTTAGAAAGAGGAAAAATGAGTCGATTATTTAGAAGTAACTCTTCTGTCAGCTCTAGGTCAATAACACTGCCCTCTATACCTAATCAAGGTTTAGTAATTAATGAAGAAGATGTAGAAATACAAAATGATAAAATTGATGTCAGTTGGAACATACCACAATTACCAGTTAAAGAAATATATAAAACTACTTTTATGTAGTCTACATTTCATGTAAATCTTCATGTTAAAACCTTAGGACAAGTTTATGCTTTAGAAAAACCTAGGGAAACATGCCGATTACTTAATACTAACACTATTAACGTTATTTAAAAACTGGCCATAATTTTATTCACTTAGGATTAATTCAAGTTGGAATCAAACCATTAACTCAACAAGGTAAAAATACTTATGTTCTATTGTGTCTAAGAGATGCTCGTTTTCTTGATTATAATGATAGTTTAATGGATATGATGGAAACTGGTCTCCAAAGAGGACCTGTCTATTTTAATTGCTTTCCTGATTTTACCCTTAGTCTTAGAGATCCACATATATTAGATGCTTTAACTTTGAATATTCAGTTAAATGGTTCTTTTACAAACATGAAAGATAAAGTCCATAATATTGCATTAATTTATCGTGTTTATTACAAATGTATTAAAACT
Source organism: Camellia japonica (assembly GCA_030407325.1). Taxonomy (NCBI): domain Eukaryota; kingdom Viridiplantae; phylum Streptophyta; class Magnoliopsida; order Ericales; family Theaceae; genus Camellia; species Camellia japonica. Next base: position 83,944,729 of record JAPPVO010000003.1, read on the forward strand.
AATTTAAATGTTCAAGCTTTACACAAAAGTCCAAAAGACAAAACTTTACTAATTCAAAGTAGTAGCAATGATACTAATATAAATATTCCTAAGATGATTGAATGGAAAGATATTACTCTCCCAGATCAATGGGTTACAGTCAATGAAAATTACAAACATAATAAAAAACAATCCACTTGTCAGGATGTTCAAGATATTCAACAATTCACTGATGGTTTTGTTAGAACTAAATTTAATAGATCTACTCAATCCTCTAGACATAGTACTTCTAGTACACCTACTGATACTGAAACAGAAGATGAAATATTTAATACACCTTTACTTAGGAAAAACAGTCAAATTCATATTGGTCAAACTTCATATAGCAAAATGAAAGGAGTAGATGATTCTGCAACCTCTCAAACTAGTAAACCTGTCTATTCTAGTTATACTCATCTTCCTGATGAAGATACTGTCTCTCAGGATTTACCAACACAAACTGACTTTGAAGTCATACCTTCAATAAACCCCCAACTATTAACTATTAGTAAACCTTTTGCTCCTAACTTAGATAAATTGCATACTAAATTTAAATCTAAAAATAATAAAGTCAAACGCCAAGCCTACAGACTTAAACATGACTCTAATCAACAATCAAAAATTGCTCACAAATGGTATAAGTTTATGACTGAACATAGTATAGAAGTTCCTTTCTTTGAATATTTAGAAAATTATTACAAAAAAGTTAATACAATCACAAAGACTAAATGGAAAACTTCTTCTAATACTACTGTTAGTTCTAGTCATCCTCCTCTAGCCACCATAATTATAGAACACCAAGGTTCTGTTATAAATGCCTCTCCATTTAAATTACCTGGTAATGACACTAAATTAAAGAAAGTCATTGAACAAAACAATTATACTAACCAATGTTTAAAAACAATTGGTAAACAATTAGATAAGATAGAAACTAATTTAGATGAATATACACCTAGTGTAGATACCCCATTTTTTACCGCCCTTAAGACCTGGACACTACTGATGGTTTACTTAGTGGTGAAAGGTGTGCAGGGCAAAGGTTCAATTTCTTCGGCAAGGAGAGAGACAAATCCCGACTTCACATCCCCTTTTGGACCAAAACTATTTTGAATGGTTTTTAAGCCTTAAAACCCTCTCTTTCAAAACATTTTTGAAAAGAAGTTTCTACGATGCTCCGACGCTCGCATTTTGTTAAATGTTACGCTTTTCGATAAACCGAGCAAGGACAAAGTGGAAATGAATGAAAGAGAGGTAAAATCTCTGAAAAATCTTTCAAAACACCTTGCTTAGGGGTTTGGAGTTGAAGAAAAGAAGAGGAGAGGGAAGAAACCTAGTTGGGCAAGGAGTTGGGCATGAATCGCTAAAAGAGAGTCAAGCAGCCCTCGCTGAATCAGACCTATTCATTTGCACACTTGAATTTCAGCTATGAGGCCACCACCGTTGAAAAGAAGATTTTCGGGGCTTCATTTTTCACTCAAGAATCTCCTCAAGCCGAGGCCAGATAAGGGAGATATCGTTGGTTGAAGTATGGCATCAATCCGGTTGGACCGAAACTGAGCAGTCTTCACTAAAAGAGGGATATCTCTTAGCACAGTTGGAATTTTGATGTAAGGCTGCCACCATTGGAAAGCTTACTTCTGGGGTTTCAATTTGCACACAAGAATGACCTGAAAAAGCATCCAAATGAAGGAGTTAGCTTCCTTCAAGTCGGGGACTAGGACTGATTTTTGCTGCCGGCCTCTATGGGAGTGTGCCGGCCATGAATGGCCAATGCCGGCCCTATGCCGTCCAAAAGTGACCCCTGCTGGCCAAAAGTGGTACATGTGCCGGCCATTGATGGCAGAAAGCAGAATTTTGCAGATATTTTGCTCCAGCTTGCTCTAGCTGTCTCTCTTGAGATATTTTTGGTGGAAAGCTTGTATTTTGCTATATAATGAAGCCTTGTATCTCATATTCAAGGGTGAGAACATTGGGAGAACAATTGAGGAAGAAGTTTGAGAGCCTCTCTCTCTTCAATCATCTTCAACCTATCAACCCTTAACAAGAGTTGTTGATCCTTGGGCTGAGGTTGCTAGAAGTTCTTCTTGGAGCTCATTAAGGAGGTTTTGACTTGGTTTTTGTGCCTCAAAGTGTGCTTCCCTCCAAGAGGTAAAACTTTCACCCTTTAAGCTTGTCTTTCACACTTGATTCACCATCTTTTTCCATTGTTTTGGAGTATTTTGGGGCTGGTTTTGAACCATAAAAAACTCTGATTTTGAGGCTCTAAAATGGTGGTTTAAGCCTTGTTTGGCTAGGGGGTTGTCTCTCCCTTTTGCTCCTTGGCTTGTAAAGCCTTTTGAGCTATCTTTCAAGGCCTTTCAAAGCAACTTTTTGTGGCCTTTTAACCACTGAAATCCAGGGAATTTTCAGTGGTAAAAACCCTGTTTTGAGGTCCTAAATAGGAGAGGGTGGTCCCCTCTCCTCTTGTCTTGCTTGCTTGTCTTGTTGGCCTATAAAATGAGCATGTGTTTCTACTTCTTTGTGGCTTTGTTCAAGCATATTTTTGTGACTTTTCAAACCTGCCATAACTCTGTTTTTGGTTGTCTTGGTCACCTCTTGCATGCTTCTTATACTTGTAGTGTAATCCTACTTGTAGCCTTGCAAAGTAGCATGTCTTTGTGCTTTGAATTTGCTTAGTTCAAGCATGTTTTTAGCCATTATTTGCCATGCCATAACTCTGTTTTTGGATGATTTGGTCACCTCTTGCATGCTTTTGGTACTTGTAGTGCAATCATGCTTGTTGGCCTAACATGCTTCATGCTTTTGTTCATCATTCTAGCATGTGTTAGCTTTGCTCCAGCACATTTTTGCCATTGATTTAACATGCTTGAGGTCTGTTTTGAGTGGTTTTGGTCATGCATGCTTAGCTTTGTATAGTTATAGTGTAATTGGCTTCATTAGTCTTGAGTTTTGAGGCCACTACCATGCTATACTTGTGATGTTTGCATGCCTTGGCATCATTTGGCATGGTATTTCAAAGCTTATATCTTTGCCATACTCTCATGTTTATCACTCTTTAACTGTGTTTAAAAGTTGAGCATTATGCCTTGTTTGTGAGCTAATACATGAGCATATCTTTCTTGCCATCTATGCTGCGAGTCTAGCATGTTTTTGCTACTATTTTGACCTACCTTAGGTCTGTTTTGAATGGTTGAGGCCATTTGAGCATTACTTAGTATGGTTGTAGTGTAAAGGGCCTTGCCTAGCTTTGGTTTTGAGGCCTTTAACATGTTATGCACGTGATGTTTGCATGGTATGGCACCATTTAGCATGTAATTTCAGTGCATATAGTGTAGTCACACTCTCATATACTTCACCTCTTCATAGCTTTTGAGGGTTGTGTATTATGCCTTGCTTATAGATCAACATGTGTGCATGTTCCTCTAACATTTTGAGCTTCATTTCCAGCATGTTTAGGCCATTTTTTTGGCATGATTAAGCTCTGTTCATAGCTGATTTGGTTGTTTGAGCCTTGTATGGCATGCTTCTAGTGTTGTTTCCTTCACTTGTTTCACTGCTTAGGTCTCTAAACATGTCTTGCATGCATTGCTTACATGGTAGAGTCTTGTGCATGCCACTCTAGCTTTGAAAAATAGCATGTTGTCTGCATAGTATGATGTTTGCATTGCATTGTGTTCAACCGGACGTTATGTTGAACACAAAGTAGATTAGTTCATTTCATACTTGAAGTGATAAAGTGAGCCAATCTCTCTTTGTCTCCATTGCCTTTGTCCTCTCATGATAAGGCCGTGGTCTTTGAGTCTTCTTTGCGTTGCATTTATTGAATGTGTGCAAGCTTGGATCTTTGGCCATCATGCATTGTATGCTTGATTGATGGTCTTGGATCCAATGATGCCCCCTCCATTGATGTTTTGAAGTGATATGGAGTGGCATAGCACAGACATGTCCTAGGGAGACCCTCCATTTCCTCTTTTTTGAGCTCTGTTGCAGAATGGAGTTTCAGTACATCAGTGGCCGGCAGTGCCTTATTGATGGTCGGCACCTCTTCATCTGTGGCCAGCACTGCACATCCTTGGCCGGCAGGAGGGTCGGCAGCAACCATTCATGGCCGGCAGACCACTGGTGCACTCCCCAGCACTATTTTGGTAAGTTTTAGCAGCAAGCACTGGAAGACACCCTGCAAGCAGAGCCTCTAAAGAGCAAACCGGAGAGCTTTTCGGGGGCGGCAACCGAGCATGCATCCTCTTCTTCTTCGAACAGAGCTGGAGTAGCTTAGTTTAATGCTTACTTATTAGTTAGCATCAATTTGTAATTTAGTTAGTTAATTTGTTCATTAGCTAAGTATTGTAATAATTAGTAATTGGTTTGCTAGTTATTTGATTTGGCTGTGTAATAATTAGTCAAATTAGATTAGTTAAGTAGCTTAGCTTAGAATAGCTTAGCTTTCATTCGGACCCTCCGTCGAGAGGGCACAACTGTTGTAATAAGTGTACGTGTATGTGATGAATGTCTTCCAACCCCCTTTTCTTTTTCCCTTTTACTTATCTGCTTTCAGTGGTTAGTTTTAGGGCATATTTCAATTAGCATCCTTAGGCTTCACATGTTTGCATTCATTCATCTATTTTGCATGCACCGGGCTCGGTGCATCATACAAACTGCATTGTATTTCAATACCAATTTGAATACATGTTATCTAGTTGCATTCACATGACATCTTAGAATAGCCGAGCCTATCTTAGCTGCATTTTTGCATGTGTTGCATTAGGCATTGTTAACATAGCTAAGATCATGCATGATTACTAACTAACTTTTGTTTTGGCTCGGAGTACTAGGTAAGCTTTTACGCTTTAGCATCTTTGCATGCGTGTAACTGTTGCCATGTTTAGCATGCTTGCCATGAGGCTATGTACTTAACTGCTATAACTGCTTGAATGCTTGTGGGTGGAGGCTTGATTGCCTGAATTGGAACAACTCGATGATTGTGAGTTTTAAGCCCACTTGAAGTGGCAAAATCATATTTTTCTAAGCCCACTTGAGGATGGCAAATCCGCGTCTTAGCCTACTTGCGAGTAGCATCTTCAAACCATTTTCGAAAAACAAAAATGAGTTGTTTTGTTCCAATCTGCGTGATTGAGTCTATACTTGTATGCTGTGCGCATCACATAGTAAGCTAACTAATAAACCGAAATAAGAACGTATGTGTTTTCAAAAACAACATATCATGTTAGTAGAGGCCGATCTTTGATCGGGCGAGCGGGGGTGCTCATTTCAAGACCTTCCCCTCTCGTACTCAAGTTCCCGAGCCGAGGCAACTTTAATAATGACGGACACGTGGCCTTAGGCACGAGTCAGGGTTTCCTAAATTTCCCAAAACAAAATATTTAGATGGCGACTCTGAAATCTGGCAAAGCAGTCCATGTTTTGCACTTTTTGATTCAAAATCGATTTTCTAAAACGATTTGCCGGATTTGGACTCTTTGGTGATTTATCAGTCTTATATTGCACTTTGTGAGATTAGATCCAGAACCGTGACATGAGTCCGAACTGTAGTAGCCTAGAACAATGATTCACGCCCTCGCACGCGGAGCGGAGTTCCGGGGCGGTCTACACCTAGCCATTCCTCCAAACAATCTTTAGATAAACCTTTAATCAATCTACCTAGTCAACGTTCCAAAAGAGATAGTTTGGTTACTCAAGATAGTTCTACTGTTAAAATCATAGAACAATTATTCACTAAGTTAGCCTCTCCTTCAAATGAAAAAGCCACTTCTCCTTCAACTGAAAAAGGTCTTACTATATTAAACCAACAACCTACTCTAGATATTATTTCTCATCAATCAAAAACCGACACATCTGACAATGAAATTAATCTTTTAGCTCAGCAATTTCAATCTTCTAATCTTAATCGAATTACTTATCCTAAAGTAAATTCTACAACTCTTACAAAAAACTGGTACTCTAGACCTACTCCCCCTGATCTCCAATATGAAGAAACTAATCTTAAAAATCAATTTTCTGTTTCTGCTAAAAAATTATATGAATGGAATATAGATGGTCATAGTGAAGATCAAATACTCCAAAAATTAAACCATTTATCCATGGTTGCCAATAGTTATCTTAGTAACTATCCAGATTATACTCAACCTGAAATTGTTTCATTAATAACCTCTGGTTTTACTGGTATGTTAAAATCTTGGTAGGAAAAATGTCTCACTGAAGATCAAAGAGAATCTATTTTACATGCAAGTCAAAAAGATGAGAATGATTTACCAATCTTTGATGAAACAATTAGCTATTATAAACCTGATGGGATCAACACCCTAATTTATACAATAGTTAGACATTTTATTGGCACACCTACTAATATATATTCCAGAATCCATGATCAACTTAGTAACCTTACTTGTCCTACATTAAGTGATTTCAGATGGTACAAAGATGTTTTTACCTCTCGTGTCATGCTTAGGGAAGATTGTACTAAATCATTTTGGAAAGAAAAATTCATTAATGGTTTACGTAGTCTTTTTGCTCATAAAATTAGAGACGTCCTTAGTCAACCTACTGGTGTAATCGAATATGATAATTTAACCTATGGTGATATAATCAGTACTATCCAAAAAGAAGGATTAAGAATGTGTATTGACTTAAAACTTAGTCAAAAAGCTGCTAAGAATAAACATAAAGCTAAGTATGAACTAGGCAATTTCTGTGAATAATATGGTTTACCTCCCGTCGCACCCTCTAGACGAAAACATAGTAAAATAAATCTCCTTACAAACACTCCCATAAATATAAGAAGTATTCACCCTCTAAATCAACTAATAAATTTTACACTAAACCAAAAAAGAAGTATTATAAGAAATCTAATCCAAAGTCAAAATCTACTAAAGATATTACCTGTTTCAATTGTGGCAAGAAAGGTCATTATTCAAATAAATGTAAAAAAAACAAAAATTAAAAGATAAAGTTAATCAACTCCAAATAAATGATGAATCTAAAAATCAATTATTTGAAATCTTCCAATTAAATCAATCTTCTAATAACTCCTCTGATCTACCCAACTCAAATACCTCCTTTGATTACCATTCGCCTAGTGATACTTCTGATAATAACATTGAATTAGGATGTAATGATACTTGTTGTAAACCTATTAAACAAATCACTGTTCTTACTAAACAACATCAAGAAGAAACTGCTCTTATTAAATTAATTAGTAAATTAGAGGATCCTGAATTACAATAAAAATATACTGAGAAATTAAAATTATTATTAATTAACAAAGACACTAAACCTCAACCTAATAAACCAATCATTAGCTTAACCAAAACCTTAGAAAGATTTAAAAATAAACAAAAAGAAGTCACTCTTCAAGATCTACAACAGGAAATTTGTGATGACCCAGAATTTCTCCTTCCGCTCGAGTGGGTCTCCAGGATGAGTTGTATTTCTGAGGCATGTGGACTCATTTTTGACATCCTATTAGTGTATTTGGAGCGTCTTTATTTTAATTTGGGATTCTAGTTGAGGTGGTAATATGTTGGTAAAGTATGATTGAACCAAAGAATTTAATTCGGATAGTTATTTTACGAATAGCTTCCACTCTTTTTCCCTTTTCTTTTTCCACACTTTGAATTTGGATGTGAGGTTAGAACCATTGGAAAGCTTATTTCCGGGGCTTCAATTTGGACACAAGAATGACCTAAAACGGAGTCCGGATGGGAGAGTTACACCTATTTGAAGTTTTGGAATCTGTGCTGGAACAGGTCCGCTCGAGCGAGCATATGGACGCTCGAGCGAGGTTTTCGGGACAGCAGCTTTAAAATCGAGATTTTTGATCATTTATTGATATTTTCTTTTCCCCTCTCCTTTCCCCTTCTCCTAAGTCCGAAACCCTAGCTCCAAACCCTTGAATTCCTTTACTTTGATCAACAACCCACCATGATTCTTGTATCAAGGATGAAGAACAAGAGGAGATGAACATTTTCAACCGATTGGAATTCGAGATTGCGTAGGATTCTTCTCTAGGTTTGGTTTCTTGCTTGGTTCTTGAGGTAGGGATTCTCCTTGCTTTTTTTCAATACTTCATCTATAGATAGACATGTGGTAATTTTTGTATTGCATGAAAACTATATCATGTTGGATTTTTGTATAAATTCATGAGGTTGAACTTTGGGTTGGTTGTTGGTTTTAGATCCATGATTATTAGATGTGTTTTGGGGCTAATTGGGTGTTAATTAGCTAGTTGTTGTTGAAAGGAGAGGAAACCCTAATATTTATTGATTTAATAATTTAATAGAGGGGTTTGATCTTTGGGTAAATACTTGGGTATTCTGGATTAATGGAAGCCATTGTTGGTTATTTTAGATGATTGAGGCCTTTTGTTCAATATTGAGAAAGAGGGAGGAAAACCCTAATTTAATGGTTATGATTTAATTTATATAATTAAATTGGAATGACTTTGAAAAGAATGTGGTTGATAAAAATGAGTTTTGGCTCTATTGCCTTTGGATTTGATTTTGTGGAAACAAAAGGGATGAAGTTGGTTTTGAAAATAAAAGGAAGTGGGATTGGTTTTGTGGAATGGGAAAAGTACTTTGGAATGGGTATGAATGTTGGATTGTTGTATCTTATACTACTATGTTAGTATTAGTGATAAGTTGATAATCTCATGACAATTGAGTATGTTTATAGATGTACAATATACCTGCATCTAGAGGTTTTGTCCTTGGTCATCGGTGGAGGATGACACGGTTGCGTTGAACTGTTGTGTATACATTACACTATTGATTGATTGTGTATATGACGTTGTGTTTATATGCATTACTTGTGTATGGGAGGAGATAGGGGATGTACTCCACGGTTTAGGGGAAGATAGGGGATGTACCTCTAAACCGGTTAATGATTATGGGAAGATAGGGGATGGACCCAGGGTTGCTGCTTATATGCGCGCCTATTGCAGAGATACAGCTCATATGCTTATCTATAGAAGTGTGATACAGCTCATATGCTTGTCCACCGAAGTGTTTGTTTATTTGATATGATATATCGCCAAAATGTGTATCAGTTGGGAAGTATGGAAGTGAGTTTGATTGTGATTGTTACGATACCAACATGTGTATTCGTTATGTTATCATATATGTTTAACTTGATTTGTTATCCCTGTTGAATTTGGAAATATTGTTAATGAGAGATGGAACCCTTGTTGAGTTATTTGGCCAGGTTCTGAGCCATAATTGGAAGGTGAATTGTGCCATAGACTATGTGTCATAGGCAATGTAGACATTCGTGTCATGAAATTGTAATTGGATTATCTTGTGTTAATCATGTATTAGTTGCTACCCCTTTGTCTTTTAGAAGTGTAAAGAGAATCAAACATTTTAGAAATATGTTCTAGAAAGGCACATCTGTTGTATGTGTGGAAATTGGAGAATAGTAGTGGTCTTAGTGAATTTATTTCCTAAGTAGTTGCTTATGTATAAAAGATTGGGAACGGGGTTAATGAAAGGAAAAAAGGAAAGATGAATCGCTTATAGCGTTGAATGAAATAGTTGTTTTTGAGAAAAGTTTATATATATTTATATATATATATTTTGTCTAAACTGTCACATTACTATTCTAGTATAAGAATGAGTGTGCATGATCATAGCTATCTGTACTGTTGTTATTGTTAAGGATCAAGTTGAGATCCCTACTGGACTATATGTTCATCCCACGTTGTTGAATCTTTTTCAGGTGTTTAGCAGGTTGAGCTGCAAGATTTGGATCTACTTATTTGTTGGCCACGGGGCCTCTTTCTTGTTGGCGGAACGCCATATGTGTAAAAGGGTTACACCCTTCAGTTGTTTATTTAAAAGTTGTAAGCCTAAGGGCAATTTATTAGTATGTCCATGAAACATTTACTTGTATACGAATGAGAGTACTGATATCCATTGCTATGGGTTGAATGTATGAGTTTATTTCCGCATATTATCTCTGAAATTGAATTAAGCTAATGAACTTGGTAATGACCTCGAGTAATAAAAAGTGGGGCGTGACAACTTGGTATCAGAGCTACCGGGTTTGAATACCTTGAGCTCGTGGGAAGTGATTTTTATCACAGTGGGTTTACTACGTATAGTGAGGACGTTGCATATAGTTAACATGAATATTAGGACTTATGTGTTGCATTTATGTGAGCATGGGATTCAGTCTCCTGGATAGTATTCATAACCGGTGAACTTGCTTTGAGGTCCTTTTGGAAACACGCCTGATCAACGTGGTTTCTGATAGGAATTCCTTGAGAGTTCCGGGATGAGTGGCTATCTTTGTGAACTTGATTCGATTATGTGGTTACATGTTTAGATGTTTATATGCAGTAGAGATGTAAAGTTTGAGGCTAAGTGTGTCTTGTGACTTACCAATGTTAGGGTGTGCCTCGGAGAAGGCTATTGTGTTGACACTAAATGTATTTTAATTGGTGCTTTATAGGATGTCTACACGAGGGAGTAGAGGTCGGTTGAGTTGTAGGAACGCCTGAAGAGGCACAGCAGTTCCTTTAGTACCTGCCGTTGCAGCATCGGCTGTCGGCGAGGATGTCGCACATGAGATTGTGAGAGCAGTGCAAGACGCCCTAGCTCATACTGAGGGCGGCAGAGGGCATGCTCTCAAGCTTACTAAGGAGTTCTTTCGCTCCGGTCCACCTGAGTTTGTGGGGGAGGCTAAACCGTTGGAAGCAGAGAGTTAGTTAGAGCAGATTACCAAGACTCTTGACATGCTTAGAGTCGAAGATGAGGAGTTGAGGGTTTCTTTGGCGACCTTTCAGTTGAAGAGTGATGTGAGTTATCGGTGGAAGAATGCTAAGAATAATGTGGGTGGCTCGTGGGTTGCTTTTACCGAGGCCTTTTGGGCCAAGTATTTCCCTCCTTCTGCTCGAGAAAGGTTGAGGGAACAGTTTTTGGAGTTGCGTCAGGATGACACTCCTGTGGCACAGTTTGAGATACGGTTTGGTAGTTTGTCGAGGTTTGCTCCAGAGTTGGTGACAACAGAGGAGCGTCGTTGTTTTGAGTTCGAAAAGCGGTTGTGTTCCGATATTCGGGAGAAGGTAGCTGGATCCTTGTGGAAGGATTATTATACTTTAGTTGAGGCAGCGGCCCATGTAGAGGCCTTGATTGCTAGTGGTGATGGGGTTAAGGAGGAGACCATCTCGGTCAGTCATGCGGTTCCTAAGCGCTTTAGGCTCAGTAAGGGGTGGGGGCGGAAACATGCTCAGTCGGGAGCTGGTTCCTTTTCTTCGCCAGGGGTTTCGGATCCTTCTGTTGGGGGTTCCGGGGAGGTGCAGGTTTTAGACCAGTCTCGGAGTAGAGGGCCTGGTGGTTGTTTTGTTTGTGGTCAGCTGGGCCATGGTAGACGTTCTTGTCCTTTGCGTGCAAATTCTTCAGGGGTATAGTCAGACTCAGTCGTACCCATCCAGTCGGGGGCGTTATCGGTACCAGAAACAGGCAGGCCAGGCTTCGGGAGCCTCGCGAGGGGCGACTTATTAGTTAGTCCTATAGTGTTACCTTGGCCGGTGGTGTATCATGTTTATTGATTTTGTTATGGACCGGTATACCGTTGGATGCTGAGGCACCATGTTTATGTATTGCATTTATATGCATAGTATTGTTTGTTTAATCCTCATGTATTGGGGAGTATGTATGGAATTTTGAACTCTCTATTTTATGTATCGAGAAGTTGTTAATGGGGTCAATGATCCTAGTGTTGTTGCTTGCTTGGTACTGTATGTTGAGATAATCTTGTGGCGGCCTGTGGGCCCTGTTCACTTTTGAGATTAATTGTTGAGAGCGGGAATCCATGGGTGTATGGGTTAGACGTGATGGTTTCGAGAGTTGTGTGGTATCAGCAAGGTTATGTGAGATTTGTATCTCGGGTTAGCGGGAATGGTACCTGTTTGTTGGTTTGTGTCTTGGGCTTTGCTAGTTAGCGAGTCTGTAGTGACCCCATCGGTTGTATGGGGGTAGTGTTCGTGTTGTGATTGGTTATCAATTGTGGAGTATGGTTTGTGAGTGAATGCTGGCAGCGTTTGTGTTCTAGAATAACGAGAATAACGTTGGTCAAATTGTCCTTCGTGATTGGGTTGGTATGATTAAGGTTGACCTTGTCGATTTTGAGTTGAGGGGATGAGCAGGCTTGTTGTGTGGCCATAGAGGGTGGTGATACCCTTAGGCACAGTGTTGATGCGGTTTAATTTGAGGAGATCCAGTGAGATTCCAAAATTTGGGGATTTATGTAGAGAACTCCGTGTTTGGGGTTAGTAATTTGAGTGGCACATCAGTGTGTGGATTACTGAGTGTGGGGTTTGTTGAGTTGATTAATCAGCTTATTGGTATTGTGTTTTGGGTTGACATTGATCACCTTGAGGATAGTCTTGATTGTTGTAGACCTTGCGAGTGGCTTAGGTATAACTGAAATTAAGTCATTTATGTTATGTTGACTGTTGAATTAATACAGAACATTACTTGTATTGATTATGTGTTGTATATGGCAATCGTGTGTTTCATTGCATATGCATGTTGTTTGGAGAAGATAGGGGATGAACTCCATTAGCATTACTTTTATGTGTGCTTATATTTGTTGGGAGGAGATAGGGGATGAACTCCATTAGCATCACTTATGTGTGTGTGCTTATTGATAATAGAAATATTTCTATTTGTTGTTGATATGATACATCACTACAATGTGTGTCTATTGAAAGAATGATATAGCTAATATGCTTATCTGTGGTGAAGGAGGCGGGAGGAAATTGCAAAACCATGAATTTCTTATGCCTTGTGTTTTGATAGCACTGTTGTTATTTCTATTAACTATCATTATAGAAATGTTATGTTTGTGTTGGTTTTGGCATCACCGTATGAGTGATGGATGTTGCTAGTGCTATTTTGGAAAGAAATGGAAAACAAAATTTTTTCATAGTGTTTGGGCCACCTAAGGGCATTGTTGAGAGATTGATTTAATTCAAAGGTTTTGAGGAATTTCAAATGAATGATTTTTGGCAAATGAACGGTGGATGATTATGTGTTTTGGATAACATCGTATTGGTGAAAAATGTTTACAAAACTTTTGAGTTTCGCATGGAAAATGCAAGGTTTATTTCGTAATGTCAACATTGAAAATTTGACTATCTTTGAGAAATGTCTCTTGAGCAAGAAAATGTTTTCGTAATAATTACTCAAAAGATTTGCTTTGGTTGCGTTGTTGAGAATTATGTGGTTGAGTAGTGACTTAGCTTGAATCGCTAGTCAGTTGTTAGTAATTGTTTCAGGGAAGGTTTGAATTTTGTTGAGACGGTCACGTCTAGAGTGTCGTCGTTTGGAACGCGTTCCCTTGGTTAGTCTCTTCCTTGGTAAGAGTGGATTAAAGGTTTGTAGTGAGAGTAGTTTCTTTCCTAGTACTCGGGTGTTGGTGTTGTGTGATCGGTTGGCCTTGTGTTTTGGCGCATCCTCAATTTCGAGGACGAAATTTTTTTTTAGGAGGGGAGGGTGTGATGACCCAGAATTTCTCCTTCCGCTCGAGTGGGTCTCCAGGATGAGTTGTATTTCTGAGGCATGTGGACTCATTTTTGACATCCTATTAGTGTATTTGGAGCGTCTTTATTTTAATTTGGGATTCTAGTTGAGGTGGTAATATGTTGGTAAAGTATGATTGAACCAAAGAATTTAATTCGGATAGTTATTTTACGAATAGCTTCCACTCTTTTTCCCTTTTCTTTTTCCACACTTTGAATTTGGATGTGAGGTTAGAACCATTGGAAAGCTTATTTCCGGGGCTTCAATTTGGACACAAGAATGACCTAAAACGGAGTCCGGATGGGAGAGTTACACCTATTTGAAGTTTTGGAATCTGTGCTGGAACAGGTCCGCTCGAGCGAGCATATGGACGCTCGAGCGAGGTTTTCGGGACAGCAGCTTTAAAATCGAGATTTTTGATCATTTATTGATATTTTCTTTTCCCCTCTCCTTTCCCCTTCTCCTAAGTCCGAAACCCTAGCTCCAAACCCTTGAATTCCTTTACTTTGATCAACAACCCACCATGATTCTTGTATCAAGGATGAAGAACAAGAGGAGATGAACATTTTCAACCGATTGGAATTCGAGATTGCGTAGGATTCTTCTCTAGGTTTGGTTTCTTGCTTGGTTCTTGAGGTAGGGATTCTCCTTGCTTTTTTTCAATACTTCATCTATAGATAGACATGTGGTAATTTTTGTATTGCATGAAAACTATATCATGTTGGATTTTTGTATAAATTCATGAGGTTGAACTTTGGGTTGGTTGTTGGTTTTAGATCCATGATTATTAGATGTGTTTTGGGGCTAATTGGGTGTTAATTAGCTAGTTGTTGTTGAAAGGAGAGGAAACCCTAATATTTATTGATTTAATAATTTAATAGAGGGGTTTGATCTTTGGGTAAATACTTGGGTATTCTGGATTAATGGAAGCCATTGTTGGTTATTTTAGATGATTGAGGCCTTTTGTTCAATATTGAGAAAGAGGGAGGAAAACCCTAATTTAATGGTTATGATTTAATTTATATAATTAAATTGGAATGACTTTGAAAAGAATGTGGTTGATAAAAATGAGTTTTGGCTCTATTGCCTTTGGATTTGATTTTGTGGAAACAAAAGGGATGAAGTTGGTTTTGAAAATAAAAGGAAGTGGGATTGGTTTTGTGGAATGGGAAAAGTACTTTGGAATGGGTATGAATGTTGGATTGTTGTATCTTATACTACTATGTTAGTATTAGTGATAAGTTGATAATCTCATGACAATTGAGTATGTTTATAGATGTACAATATACCTGCATCTAGAGGTTTTGTCCTTGGTCATCGGTGGAGGATGACACGGTTGCGTTGAACTGTTGTGTATACATTACACTATTGATTGATTGTGTATATGACGTTGTGTTTATATGCATTACTTGTGTATGGGAGGAGATAGGGGATGTACTCCACGGTTTAGGGGAAGATAGGGGATGTACCTCTAAACCGGTTAATGATTATGGGAAGATAGGGGATGGACCCAGGGTTGCTGCTTATATGCGCGCCTATTGCAGAGATACAGCTCATATGCTTATCTATAGAAGTGTGATACAGCTCATATGCTTGTCCACCGAAGTGTTTGTTTATTTGATATGATATATCGCCAAAATGTGTATCAGTTGGGAAGTATGGAAGTGAGTTTGATTGTGATTGTTACGATACCAACATGTGTATTCGTTATGTTATCATATATGTTTAACTTGATTTGTTATCCCTGTTGAATTTGGAAATATTGTTAATGAGAGATGGAACCCTTGTTGAGTTATTTGGCCAGGTTCTGAGCCATAATTGGAAGGTGAATTGTGCCATAGACTATGTGTCATAGGCAATGTAGACATTCGTGTCATGAAATTGTAATTGGATTATCTTGTGTTAATCATGTATTAGTTGCTACCCCTTTGTCTTTTAGAAGTGTAAAGAGAATCAAACATTTTAGAAATATGTTCTAGAAAGGCACATCTGTTGTATGTGTGGAAATTGGAGAATAGTAGTGGTCTTAGTGAATTTATTTCCTAAGTAGTTGCTTATGTATAAAAGATTGGGAACGGGGTTAATGAAAGGAAAAAAGGAAAGATGAATCGCTTATAGCGTTGAATGAAATAGTTGTTTTTGAGAAAAGTTTATATATATTTATATATATATATTTTGTCTAAACTGTCACATTACTATTCTAGTATAAGAATGAGTGTGCATGATCATAGCTATCTGTACTGTTGTTATTGTTAAGGATCAAGTTGAGATCCCTACTGGACTATATGTTCATCCCACGTTGTTGAATCTTTTTCAGGTGTTTAGCAGGTTGAGCTGCAAGATTTGGATCTACTTATTTGTTGGCCACGGGGCCTCTTTCTTGTTGGCGGAACGCCATATGTGTAAAAGGGTTACACCCTTCAGTTGTTTATTTAAAAGTTGTAAGCCTAAGGGCAATTTATTAGTATGTCCATGAAACATTTACTTGTATACGAATGAGAGTACTGATATCCATTGCTATGGGTTGAATGTATGAGTTTATTTCCGCATATTATCTCTGAAATTGAATTAAGCTAATGAACTTGGTAATGACCTCGAGTAATAAAAAGTGGGGCGTGACAACTTGGTATCAGAGCTACCGGGTTTGAATACCTTGAGCTCGTGGGAAGTGATTTTTATCACAGTGGGTTTACTACGTATAGTGAGGACGTTGCATATAGTTAACATGAATATTAGGACTTATGTGTTGCATTTATGTGAGCATGGGATTCAGTCTCCTGGATAGTATTCATAACCGGTGAACTTGCTTTGAGGTCCTTTTGGAAACACGCCTGATCAACGTGGTTTCTGATAGGAATTCCTTGAGAGTTCCGGGATGAGTGGCTATCTTTGTGAACTTGATTCGATTATGTGGTTACATGTTTAGATGTTTATATGCAGTAGAGATGTAAAGTTTGAGGCTAAGTGTGTCTTGTGACTTACCAATGTTAGGGTGTGCCTCGGAGAAGGCTATTGTGTTGACACTAAATGTATTTTAATTGGTGCTTTATAGGATGTCTACACGAGGGAGTAGAGGTCGGTTGAGTTGTAGGAACGCCTGAAGAGGCACAGCAGTTCCTTTAGTACCTGCCGTTGCAGCATCGGCTGTCGGCGAGGATGTCGCACATGAGATTGTGAGAGCAGTGCAAGACGCCCTAGCTCATACTGAGGGCGGCAGAGGGCATGCTCTCAAGCTTACTAAGGAGTTCTTTCGCTCCGGTCCACCTGAGTTTGTGGGGGAGGCTAAACCGTTGGAAGCAGAGAGTTAGTTAGAGCAGATTACCAAGACTCTTGACATGCTTAGAGTCGAAGATGAGGAGTTGAGGGTTTCTTTGGCGACCTTTCAGTTGAAGAGTGATGTGAGTTATCGGTGGAAGAATGCTAAGAATAATGTGGGTGGCTCGTGGGTTGCTTTTACCGAGGCCTTTTGGGCCAAGTATTTCCCTCCTTCTGCTCGAGAAAGGTTGAGGGAACAGTTTTTGGAGTTGCGTCAGGATGACACTCCTGTGGCACAGTTTGAGATACGGTTTGGTAGTTTGTCGAGGTTTGCTCCAGAGTTGGTGACAACAGAGGAGCGTCGTTGTTTTGAGTTCGAAAAGCGGTTGTGTTCCGATATTCGGGAGAAGGTAGCTGGATCCTTGTGGAAGGATTATTATACTTTAGTTGAGGCAGCGGCCCATGTAGAGGCCTTGATTGCTAGTGGTGATGGGGTTAAGGAGGAGACCATCTCGGTCAGTCATGCGGTTCCTAAGCGCTTTAGGCTCAGTAAGGGGTGGGGGCGGAAACATGCTCAGTCGGGAGCTGGTTCCTTTTCTTCGCCAGGGGTTTCGGATCCTTCTGTTGGGGGTTCCGGGGAGGTGCAGGTTTTAGACCAGTCTCGGAGTAGAGGGCCTGGTGGTTGTTTTGTTTGTGGTCAGCTGGGCCATGGTAGACGTTCTTGTCCTTTGCGTGCAAATTCTTCAGGGGTATAGTCAGACTCAGTCGTACCCATCCAGTCGGGGGCGTTATCGGTACCAGAAACAGGCAGGCCAGGCTTCGGGAGCCTCGCGAGGGGCGACTTATTAGTTAGTCCTATAGTGTTACCTTGGCCGGTGGTGTATCATGTTTATTGATTTTGTTATGGACCGGTATACCGTTGGATGCTGAGGCACCATGTTTATGTATTGCATTTATATGCATAGTATTGTTTGTTTAATCCTCATGTATTGGGGAGTATGTATGGAATTTTGAACTCTCTATTTTATGTATCGAGAAGTTGTTAATGGGGTCAATGATCCTAGTGTTGTTGCTTGCTTGGTACTGTATGTTGAGATAATCTTGTGGCGGCCTGTGGGCCCTGTTCACTTTTGAGATTAATTGTTGAGAGCGGGAATCCATGGGTGTATGGGTTAGACGTGATGGTTTCGAGAGTTGTGTGGTATCAGCAAGGTTATGTGAGATTTGTATCTCGGGTTAGCGGGAATGGTACCTGTTTGTTGGTTTGTGTCTTGGGCTTTGCTAGTTAGCGAGTCTGTAGTGACCCCATCGGTTGTATGGGGGTAGTGTTCGTGTTGTGATTGGTTATCAATTGTGGAGTATGGTTTGTGAGTGAATGCTGGCAGCGTTTGTGTTCTAGAATAACGAGAATAACGTTGGTCAAATTGTCCTTCGTGATTGGGTTGGTATGATTAAGGTTGACCTTGTCGATTTTGAGTTGAGGGGATGAGCAGGCTTGTTGTGTGGCCATAGAGGGTGGTGATACCCTTAGGCACAGTGTTGATGCGGTTTAATTTGAGGAGATCCAGTGAGATTCCAAAATTTGGGGATTTATGTAGAGAACTCCGTGTTTGGGGTTAGTAATTTGAGTGGCACATCAGTGTGTGGATTACTGAGTGTGGGGTTTGTTGAGTTGATTAATCAGCTTATTGGTATTGTGTTTTGGGTTGACATTGATCACCTTGAGGATAGTCTTGATTGTTGTAGACCTTGCGAGTGGCTTAGGTATAACTGAAATTAAGTCATTTATGTTGTATGTTGACTGTTGAATTAATACAGAACATTACTTGTATTGATTATGTGTTGTATATGGCAATCGTGTGTTTCATTGCATATGCATCTTGTTTGGAGAAGATAGGGGATGAACTCCATTAGCATTACTTTTATGTGTGCTTATATTTGTTGGGAGGAGATAGGGGATGAACTCCATTAGCATCACTTATGTGTGTGTGCTTATTGATAATAGAAATATTTCTATTTGTTGTTGATATGATACATCACTACAATGTGTGTCTATTGAAAGAATGATATAGCTAATATGCTTATCTGTGGTGAAGGAGGCGGGAGGAAATTGCAAAACCATGAATTTCTTATGCCTTGTGTTTTGATAGCACTGTTGTTATTTCTATTAACTATCATTATAGAAATGTTATGTTTGTGTTGGTTTTGGCATCACCGTATGAGTGATGGATGTTGCTAGTGCTATTTTGGAAAGAAATGGAAAACAAAATTTTTTCATAGTGTTTGGGCCACCTAAGGGCATTGTTGAGAGATTGATTTAATTCAAAGGTTTTGAGGAATTTCAAATGAATGATTTTTGGCAAATGAACGGTGGATGATTATGTGTTTTGGATAACATCGTATTGGTGAAAAATGTTTACAAAACTTTTGAGTTTCGCATGGAAAATGCAAGGTTTATTTCGTAATGTCAACATTGAAAATTTGACTATCTTTGAGAAATGTCTCTTGAGCAAGAAAATGTTTTCGTAATAATTACTCAAAAGATTTGCTTTGGTTGCGTTGTTGAGAATTATGTGGTTGAGTAGTGACTTAGCTTGAATCGCTAGTCAGTTGTTAGTAATTGTTTCAGGGAAGGTTTGAATTTTGTTGAGACGGTCACGTCTAGAGTGTCGTCGTTTGGAACGCGTTCCCTTGGTTAGTCTCTTCCTTGGTAAGAGTGGATTAAAGGTTTGTAGTGAGAGTAGTTTCTTTCCTAGTACTCGGGTGTTGGTGTTGTGTGATCGGTTGGCCTTGTGTTTTGGCGCATCCTCAATTTCGAGGACGAAATTTTTTTTTTAGGAGGGGAGGGTGTGATGACCCAGAATTTCTCCTTCCGCTCGAGTGGGTCTCCAGGATGAGTTGTATTTCTGAGGCATGTGGACTCATTTTTGACATCCTATTAGTGTATTTGGAGCGTCTTTATTTTAATTTGGGATTCTAGTTGAGGTGGTAATATGTTGGTAAAGTATGATTGAACCAAAGAATTTAATTCGGATAGTTATTTTACGAATAGCTTCCACTCTTTTTCCCTTTTCTTTTTCCACACTTTGAATTTGGATGTGAGGTTAGAACCATTGGAAAGCTTATTTCCGGGGCTTCAATTTGGACACAAGAATGACCTAAAACGGAGTCCGGATGGGAGAGTTACACCTATTTGAAGTTTTGGAATCTGTGCTGGAACAGGTCCGCTCGAGCGAGCATATGGACGCTCGAGCGAGGTTTTCGGGACAGCAGCTTTAAAATCGAGATTTTTGATCATTTATTGATATTTTCTTTTCCCCTCTCCTTTCCCTTCTCCTAAGTCCGAAACCCTAGCTCCAAACCCTTGAATTCCTTTACTTTGATCAACAACCCACCATGATTCTTGTATCAAGGATGAAGAACAAGAGGAGATGAACATTTTCAACCGATTGGAATTCGAGATTGCGTAGGATTCTTCTCTAGGTTTGGTTTCTTGCTTGGTTCTTGAGGTAGGGATTCTCCTTGCTTTTTTTCAATACTTCATCTATAGATAGACATGTGGTAATTTTTGTATTGCATGAAAACTATATCATGTTGGATTTTTGTATAAATTCATGAGGTTGAACTTTGGGTTGGTTGTTGGTTTTAGATCCATGATTATTAGATGTGTTTTGGGGCTAATTGGGTGTTAATTAGCTAGTTGTTGTTGAAAGGAGAGGAAACCCTAATATTTATTGATTTAATAATTTAATAGAGGGGTTTGATCTTTGGGTAAATACTTGGGTATTCTGGATTAATGGAAGCCATTGTTGGTTATTTTAGATGATTGAGGCCTTTTGTTCAATATTGAGAAAGAGGGAGGAAACCCTAATTTAATGGTTATGATTTAATTTATATAATTAAATTGGAATGACTTTGAAAAGAATGTGGTTGATAAAAATGAGTTTTGGCTCTATTGCCTTTGGATTTGATTTTGTGGAAACAAAAGGGATGAAGTTGGTTTTGAAAATAAAAGGAAGTGGGATTGGTTTTGTGGAATGGGAAAGTACTTTGGAATGGGTATGAATGTTGGATTGTTGTATCTTATACTACTATGTTAGTATTAGTGATAAGTTGATAATCTCATGACAATTGAGTATGTTTATAGATGTACAATATACCTGCATCTAGAGGTTTTGTCCTTGGTCATCGGTGGAGGATGACACGGTTGCGTTGAACTGTTGTGTATACATTACACTATTGATTGATTGTGTATATGACGTTGTGTTTATATGCATTACTTGTGTATGGGAGGAGATAGGGGATGTACTCCACGGTTTAGGGGAAGATAGGGGATGTACCTCTAAACCGGTTAATGATTATGGGAAGATAGGGGATGGACCCAGGGTTGCTGCTTATATGCGCGCCTATTGCAGAGATACAGCTCATATGCTTATCTATAGAAGTGTGATACAGCTCATATGCTTGTCCACCGAAGTGTTTGTTTATTTGATATGATATATCGCCAAAATGTGTATCAGTTGGGAAGTATGGAAGTGAGTTTGATTGTGATTGTTACGATACCAACATGTGTATTCGTTATGTTATCATATATGTTTAACTTGATTTGTTATCCCTGTTGAATTTGGAAATATTGTTAATGAGAGATGGAACCCTTGTTGAGTTATTTGGCCAGGTTCTGAGCCATAATTGGAAGGTGAATTGTGCCATAGACTATGTGTCATAGGCAATGTAGACATTCGTGTCATGAAATTGTAATTGGATTATCTTGTGTTAATCATGTATTAGTTGCTACCCCTTTGTCTTTTAGAAGTGTAAAGAGAATCAAACATTTTAGAAATATGTTCTAGAAAGGCACATCTGTTGTATGTGTGGAAATTGGAGAATAGTAGTGGTCTTAGTGAATTTATTTCCTAAGTAGTTGCTTATGTATAAAAGATTGGGAACGGGGTTAATGAAAGGAAAAAAGGAAAGATGAATCGCTTATAGCGTTGAATGAAATAGTTGTTTTTGAGAAAAGTTTATATATATTTATATATATATATTTTTGTCTAAACTG
This sequence comes from Camellia japonica, assembly GCA_030407325.1. Classification (NCBI taxonomy): domain Eukaryota; kingdom Viridiplantae; phylum Streptophyta; class Magnoliopsida; order Ericales; family Theaceae; genus Camellia; species Camellia japonica. Next base: position 83,966,602 of record JAPPVO010000003.1, read on the forward strand.
TCACATTACTATTCTAGTATAAGAATGAGTGTGCATGATCATAGCTATCTGTACTGTTGTTATTGTTAAGGATCAAGTTGAGATCCCTACTGGACTATATGTTCATCCCACGTTGTTGAATCTTTTTCAGGTGTTTAGCAGGTTGAGCTGCAAGATTTGGATCTACTTATTTGTTGGCCACGGGGCCTCTTTCTTGTTGGCGGAACGCCATATGTGTAAAAGGGTTACACCCTTCAGTTGTTTATTTAAAAGTTGTAAGCCTAAGGGCAATTTATTAGTATGTCCATGAAACATTTACTTGTATACGAATGAGAGTACTGATATCCATTGCTATGGGTTGAATGTATGAGTTTATTTCCGCATATTATCTCTGAAATTGAATTAAGCTAATGAACTTGGTAATGACCTCGAGTAATAAAAAGTGGGGCGTGACA
>JAPPVO010000003.1:83967135-84106958 GCA_030407325.1 Camellia japonica
TACTCCCCCTTTAGCTGATTGACTACCAATTTTGAATCACAAAACACAAGCAGACGCCGAGCGCCGAGAAAGTGCGCATTCCGCAGACCGGCTAGAAGGGCTTCGTATTCGGCTTCATTATTTGATGCTTCGAAACCAAGCTTGACGGCCTACTCAATTACTGCGCCGTCTGGAGACATGATTACAACTCCGTCGCCGCTGCCCCTTTAGTCAGATGATCCATCACAGTATATTTGCCAAATATCGCCGACATAAATTCTCCAGTTCGGCTTTGGTCAAACTTCAGCCTTTGGTCGAACTTCATCAGGTTTGAGGTTAGCAAGCTCGCCGGTGAATTCGGCAACAAAGTCAGCCAACACTTGCCCCTTGATTGCGGTTTTAGGTAAAAACTGAATGTCATATTGGCCGAGTTCAAGAGCCCATTTTGAAACACATCCTGATGCTTCTGCACTCCGTACTACTGATCGGAGGGGATAATCTTTTAGCACCCCAATGCTATGTCCCTGGAAGTAATGCATCAGTTTTCTTGGCGCCATAACTAGGGCTAAGATGAGTTTTTCCAGCGGAAGGTAGCGTGTTTCGGCGTCAACCATTGCCTTGCTCACATAATACACTGGTCGTTGCTCCCCCTCCTCATCTTTTAGCAGTACGGCGCTGACGGCCCTATCGGAAACTGCCAGATATAGAATGAGCGGGTCACCAACGGCGGGTGTTGTCAAGAGAGGTACTGAGCGGAGGTAGGTCTTGAGTCCGTTGAAAGTTGTTTCGCATTCGGCAGACCATTCAAAAGCCTTACCCTGCCGTAGTGTCTGAAAGAATTGTCGTAGCGATCTGTAGACCGGCTGATGAACTTGTTGAGTGCAGCGGCCATCCCCATCAACTTTTGGACTTCTTTTACTGAACGGGGGGAGCCGAGTTCCAAGATTGCTATGACTTGGCTCGGGTTGGCTTCGATTCCTCGGTGATTGACGATGTAACCCAGGAATTTGCCAGAGCCGATTCCGAACGCACACTTGGAAGCGTTCAATTTCATTCTGTATTTGCGTAAGATGCTGAATGTCTTTTCTAGATCGGCTATATGATTCTGTTCTTCTTTGGACTTGACCACCATATCGTCGATGTATACTTCCATAGTGTGGCCGAGTTGCTCTTTGAACATGGCGGTGACCAGTCTTTGGTAGGTTGCCCTGCATTCTTCAGCCCAAAAGGCATAACTTTGTAGCAATAGGTTCCTCTTGGAGTGAGGAATGCAGTTTTGTCCTGGTCATCTGGATGCATGGCGATTTGATGGTAGCCTCTGTAAGCATCGAGGAAGCTCATGCGTTGATGACGTGCCATCGTATTGACAAGCTGGTCGATTCTGGGTAGAGGAAAGCAGTCTTTGGGGCAAGCTTTGTTCAGATTCGTGAAATCGACGCACACTCGCCAAGTCCCATTTTTCTTCTTCACCACCACTGTATTGGAGAGGCACGTAGGGTAAGTGACTTCTCTAATTGCCCCGGCGTCAAGCAGTCTGTCTACCTCCTCAACAACGGCGGCAGTGTGCTCCGCGGCTGACCGTCGGCCTTTCTGAATGATCAGCTTACATTTGGGATCGACATTCAGATGGTGCTGTAAAACTGATGGGTCTATTCCTGACATTTCGTACGGAGTCCACGCAAAGACGTCGAGGTTATTGAGTAAGAAAGAGATCAGTTGCTACCTGTCAGCCTGATTCAGAGAGGCGCCGATCATGAAGAACTTTTATGGGCATCCATCGATGTCAACTCGGTCTAAACCTTCCGTGGCCTTCTCATTTGGATGCCGCCCAACGTCATCAAGGATCTCCCGATTCGGGATCTCAATGGAGTTTACTTGCAGTTCCTTTGGTGTTCTGGCGGCAAGGAGATAACATGCTTGTGCCGATTTCTGGAAGCCGCGGATTTGCTCAATGCCGTGTTCTGTTGGGAAACGTAGCAGTTGATGATAGGTGCTTGGGACGGCCTGCAAGGTATGCAACCACGATCGCCTCATGATGAGATTGTACGGCGATGGCAGCCTGACGACCAAGAATTCCACATCACCGTTCTGGAACCTGCTCGAACGGGTAAGCTGATCTCTCCCAATGGGTACTCTAGATTGGCATTGAAGTCGAATAGTGGATAAGGAGCCGGAGTCAGGTCTGACTCGTTGAATCCGAGTTTGATAAAGGTTTTATAATACATAACCTCCGAAGTACTGCCCTGGTCGATAAGAACGCGTTCGACGGTGAACCGGTTTACGTGTAGCTCAACAACCAGTGGATCGATGTGAGGGAGTGTTACACCGATCAAATCAGAGTCGTCAAAGGTGATACTTGGCGTTTCTCGGAGCCGCTTTGCTGGCGTGAGTTGCTGTTGGGGACCTATATGTGATTGGATCGCATACACTGCCGGGGCTGCTGGCAGGCTGTATATCATGTGGACGGTGTCAAGCGGAAATGCATCCTTCGGAAGGGCAGGTGTTTTGATCGCACTCCTCCGGACGCATTGTTGGAGACGTTCGTCCTTTGCCAACTCCTCAAGATGATCTACTGAGGCATAGCGGCCGTCAGTTTCTTGCTGTTGGGCTCGAGATCGTCGATCATCTGCCATCGGGGGTCGCACAGAAGCCTGGCGCACTGTTTGTTTGGATTTTGCTATTTCCGAGGCCAGATCGCGATGAAGGCGTTCGTTCTCAGCGATGATGTTGTCCAACCTTTGTTTGGTTTGCCTAGCTTGTGCCATGGTCGCTTGTATTGTCTTTTGCGTTGGGTTTGAAGATGAGCAGAGGTCCAAGGCAAGTCTTGCTGCGATGGTTTTTGGTCCAAGCGAGTTTGCTGGAGTGAGGTCATCTCTCTGTGTGGTCTCATCAGTGGCTATCGGAGGATCTTCAGTCACGCCTGCCATGGATGTATTTGAGTATTCCCACAGACGGCGCCAATAGTGGAGAAGTGGTTTGGAAATACTCTTCTGATCCTAGGAGACGCTAGTGATCCTCAGCTAGCCACCTGAAAAGATACAAACTCTCCTGTCAGGGGTGCCAGAATTAGCACTCCGATGGAAAAATCAGTTCAGACACTCAAGATAGCTTGTTTACTAAGTTAAGTGAAGTGATTCTTACATACCTTTCTAAATCTGTAGTTCTTGTATTTATACTTGCTTTCTGGGCCTCAGGGCCTGAGCCTACTTTTATCTCATTCCCCTTTTATTTATTCGGAGCAACTGATCTCCGGCTATTCGGCCTTCCTAACGTATTTGGCATCCTAGTCACGCAATATGAAGCCGAATAATATCTGATTTCTGGGGTACGCACCTTCCAACTCTTCTATTTATTCGGCTCCCACAACCCCCATTGAGTCCTAGGAAGACCCACAACAAAATCCATCATGACATGTTCCCACTTCTACTCGGCTATAAGCAAGGATTAAAACAAACCCGCTGGCATCTGATGCTTGGCCTTCACTTATTGAGAAGTAAGGCACCTCAATAAAAATAAGGCTACGTCATTCTTCATCCCCTTTTACCAAAACTGGCAACTAAGGTCATGATACATCTTTGTGCGTCCCAGATGTACTACACGGCGTGAATGGTGAAACTCTCGGAGTACCTCCTCTCTGCAAGACTTCGGCATGAAAAAATAGTCAAAATATCTAACACTCAAGTCAGAATACACATTTAAGCCCTCCTCTACCTTCCCTCTTACATCAAGACACAACCCAAACCTTCCTAAGATGCGTCACAATATACAAAATAGCCCAAACCTCTCTCTGGAATAATCAACACTGGAGCTGTGGTAAGTCTAACCTTAAGCTCCTAAAATGACTTCTCACAAGTCTCATTCCACACAAACTTAACTCCCCTCCTCGTAACCTCGAAAAATCCTTCACAAACTGACAATAAGACTCGACCAACCCCAAGAAACTAAGAATCTCAAAGGCATTTTTAGGTTGTTCCTAATCTTGCACTACTTCTATCTTAGAAGAGTCTACAGTCACTCCCTCCCCGAACACCAAATGGCTTAAGAACTTCACTTCTTTCAACTAGAATTCACATTTCCCGAACTTAGCATACAACTTGTGTGCTCTAAGCAACTCAAGTACAACTCGCAAGTGTTCCTCGTACTCTCCTCAGAGAGTGAGTAAATCAAGATGTCATCAACAAAGACGACCACAAAGCGGTCCAAAAATTCACGAAAGATCCGGTTCATCAAGTCCATAAACAAAGGTAGTGCATTGGTTAGCCTAAAAGGCATCACTAGGAACTCATAATGACCATACCATGTACGGAATGTCGTCTTCTGGATATCCTCTTCATTCACTCTCAATTGGTGATAACCCGATCTCAGGTCTATGTTAAAAAAGCAACAAGATCCGTTCAACTAGTCAAACAAATCATCTATACGAGGCATTAGGTACTTGTTCTTAACAATTACCCGGTTCAACTTTCGGCAATCAATACAAAGTTGCAATGTGCCGTCCTTCTTCTTAGCAAAGAGAGCTGGTGCTCCCCAAGGCGATGTACTAGGGCAGATAAAACCTTATGTAACAATTCTTGGATTTGAATTTTCAACTCACTTAACTCGGCGAGTGCAAATCTATACAGTGCCATAGAAATCGGTGTCATGCCAGACATTAAATCAATAGAGCACTTAATCTCACGGTGAAGTAGCAAACTAGTGAAATCCTCAGGAAAGATGTCCAGGTATTCACAAACTACCCTCGGCAACTCAACTCGGACCACATCACTCTCAACACCCAAAAATGTAGCAAGAAGGAGACTAAGTTCACCCCGACCATGCGAGGCCACACATTAGCAATAAAGCTCTATCAACTCTATCCCCCAAGAAATGAAAACAGTCACCGCTCGAGGTACATACAGTAACCCTCTAACGGTAGCAATCTATAACAGCCCGATAAAATGATAACCAATCCATACCCAATATAGCATCAAAGCTCAACAATCAATCAAGTAAATGCAAAATGAAGTCGGCAATCGAAAACCTCTATTTCATAACCCCGACACCCCTAGTCCAACATAACCTCACCACCAACTGGTAACTCTACCCTGAGTGGAGATGCTAACTGAGCCACTTCTAACCCCAATGTTGATGTAAATGCAGGCGAAATAAAATAATAGGATGCATCCTTATCAATTAACACATTGGTAATAGAATTGCATAACAACAAAGTACCTCTCACTACCGAAGGCACTGGCACATATCCTGTAGGTCTCTGGTCTACTTGCTCACCCCTTGGAGCATAAGTCTAATGCACTGACTAAGCCGAAGAGGCTTCCTGATTGGCCCTCGAGGCCTGTACTGACTCAGTAGGTTGATGACTCTGTGTTTGCCTCGAACTAAATGCACCAGGCGTGCCACCCAACTGAGGGCAAAACCTCTTCATATGCCCTAACTGCCCATACTGAAAACAGGTAGGTGTAGACGTCCCCGAACGTCCCGGGAGGGAAATCCCCCGTTTTGTTCATTTGGGCTCACTACAGTTCAAGACTCAATGTCACGGTCCTGTATCTAATCTCGCAGAGTGCAATGCAAGACCGATGAATCATCAAAGAGTCCAAATCTGGCAAATCGTTTTGAAAACAGATTTTTTGAAAGAAGTGCCAAACATGGACTGCTTTGCCAGATACAGAGTCGCCACCTAAATATTTTATTTTGGTGAAATTTAGGAAACCCTAACTCGTTGCCTAAGGCCACGTGTCCGTCATCACCAAAGTTGCCTCGGCTTGGGAACTTGGGTACGATTAGGGAAGGTCAGCTATGAGCACCCCCGCTCGCCCGATCAAAGATCGGCCTCTACTAACCATGATATCTAGTTTTGAAAACATTATGCATTCTTATTCCGGTTATTAGCCTAGATTTACTACATGATGCGCGCAGCATACAAGTATAGACTGGATCATCTGAGTTGGAACAAAACATTTCATGTTTGTTTTTGAAAGCGGTTTGCTACTCGCAAGTAGGCTAAAATGTGGATTTGCCACCCTCAGGTGGACTTAAAACTCACAGTCAATGCATTATTCCAATTCAGATAATCCAACCTTCACCCACAGGCATTCAGGCAGGTATATCACATAAGCACATAGCCTCATGGTAAACATGCTATCATGGCAGTCACTCACACATATGCAAGGATGCTAAAGCATAAAAAGCTTACCTAGTACTCCAAGCCAAAGAAAGAAGCTATATTAGAAATCAATGCATGATCCTAGCTATGTTGAACTGCCTAATGCAACACATACAAGAATGCAACTAAGATAGGCTCGGCTATTCTAAGATGGCATATGATAATGCTACAGCTAACATGTATTCAATTTGAAATTGAAATACAATGCAGTTAGTATGATGCGCCGAGCCCGGTGCATGCAAGACAGATGAATGAATGCAAACATGCAAGCATAAGTATGCTAATTGAAACATGCCCTAAACTAACCATCAAAAGCTAGTAAATAAAAGGGAAGAAAGACGTGAGGTTGGAAGACATGCACACTCACGCACACTTATTACAATTGTGCCCTCGCTCAGAGGGTCCGAATAAATAATACAAACCGCCTAATTAACTAACTCACGAGCTAATTAATTATTACAAAACCGAATTAATAACTAGCTACAACTAATTATTACACAACTACTAACAAGTAAGCAATAAAAGAGAATTACTCCAGCTCTGTTTGAAGAAGAGGAGGGTATGCATGCTTGCTTCGGTTCTTCGCCTCGAAACGCCTTCTGGTTGCTCTTTAGAGGCTCTGTTTGCAGGGTGTCTTCCAGTGTTTGTTGTTGGAACTTACCAAAACACTGCTGGGGGATTCACCAGTGGCCTGCCGGCCATGAGAGGAGAGGTGCCGGCCAACAACAGAGCACTGCCGGCCAATGGTGACACACTGCCAGCCATCAGTGGCAAGCTGCCGGCCACTGGTGTGTTGTGACACCAAACTGCAACGAAGCACAAAATAGAGAAAATGGAGGGTTTCCCAAGGGCATGTATGCACTATGCCACCCCATATCACCTCAAAACATCAAGGGAGAGGCCTAGTCGGATCCACGACCATCAATCACGCATCCCGATGCATGATGGCCAAAGATCCAACTTGTGCAAATCAATATGAAAATGAATGCACAAATACAACAAGTAAAGCCTAGAACTCTATCATGAATCATCAAGAGCTTCGGCGACCGAGAATTGAGGCACATTCCATCACTTGGAGTATGAAACGCCCATCGTTCCTCGTGCTCGGATTAATGCTTAATCCGAACAATGCAATGCATGTATGCTATATGTAGCTTAAATATGCGATATAAGGCTCAACTATGCAAGGTATGCCAAATGCAATGCAACTAAGCATACGAGTGTGCAAACCAAGCTAATGTGACGCAAACACACTAAGTATGCAAACAGGATACACAATACGACTGGCTAAATGACATGCAAACGTGCGAACGTGATATGATGCAAGCATGCGACCAATGTAATGCAACATGTCAAATATGCACTGGTGGGCTTAAACCATAAAGGGGCAGACCTCAGCCCATCCCAAATAGTGGCCAAAGTGCCAGGGAGTAAGGCCAAAAACAAGCTGATTAAGCATGTTCATGCAAGAGGCCAATGAAGCACATAAACTAGAGCTATATGATACAATGCTTGCAGGTCTCAAACACCTCAAAACAGTCACCCTACATGCCATATTGATGCTGAAAATGCCATGATCATACACCAAAACAAACTCAAATGACATACCCAAATAATGGACTCTTGAAGCACATGAACTACAACCATGTAATGCAATGCATGAGAGTTTTATCTAGCCAAAAACAGAATTTCTACATGTTAATTTAGGGCCTAAAACATGCTGGAAAATAGTCAAAACAAACTAGAAAAGCATGCTCTCCTTTAGGCCATTCTAAGCATTTAAACCACAACCATGCAAAGCAATGCACAAGCAACCTTAACACCTTAAAACATAGCTTAATCACAGCAAAATATGGACTATTGCAGGCCAAAGTTAAGCTAGCACATGTTAGGAAGATAGGCTAAAGCATGAAACAAGCTAGGCTAAGGGGCAAAATTACACTACAAGTGTATGAAGCAAGCAACCAAGCCCCCAACCAGACCAAAACAGATCTGAAACATGGCAAAACAGAGCCTAAAACATGCTTGGCTTAAGCTAAAACAAGCCACAAAAAGATGCTACTTTACAAGCCTAACAAGGCATAACAACTAGCTATAAGGAGGAGGGGCTAACCCCTCCTATTTGGGACCTCAAAACTGGTTTTTGATCACTGAAAAACCTCTAAAAAAAAGTTGTTTTTAGGCCCAAAAGAGGTTTGCTTAAAAGAGCTCAAAGGTGGATCACAATCTCACAAAACAAGGAGCAAACAAAGGGAGGACACCCCTTCTCACAAGGACTTCAATCCACCACTTTTAACACATAAAAACAGAGATTTTGACAGTTAAAAACCAGGCCAAAAGAAGCATGCAAAGGTAGCTATAAAAGTGCACAAAATCAAGCTTGAGAAAAGTAGCAGCTTACCCTTGAAGCTCTGCACAAAAACAGCAAGTTTGGTGAGCCAAAACCAACCTTTTGAGCCACAAACCCTCCTCAAAGATCCTCCTCTTCAAGATAAGCAAGTTTGGTCAAGGGTATAAGCTTAAAAAATGGGAAGAACACTCACTTTAAACACTCTAAGCACAAAATAGGAAGAGAGAGAGAGAGGGAGCTGAGAATTCTAGACAGGGAGGGCAATTTTTTTAGTGAGAGAAGCTCCCCAAAGTCCCCAAAATGTTCTAACCCCCTTCAATGTATGATATATGGCCTCATATATAGCAAAAAGCAAAGGTTTGGTCGAAAATATCTCAGCCAAGACAGCTGTGCCAGCTGGAGATGAAATATCTGTTGAAATCTGCTTTCTGGCATCAATGGCCGACACCTTATCATTGTTGGCCGGGACCCTACCATTTTTGGCCGGCATGGGGCAGGCATTGGCCATTAATGGCCAGCACACTTCCATAGAGGCCAGCATCAAAAATCAGCTTTAGTCCCCGACTTGAAGAAAGCCTAACTCCTTCATCTGGATGCCTTTTCAGGTCATTCTTGTGTGCAAATTGAAGCCCCGGAAGTAAGCTTTCCAATGGTGGAAGCCTTGCATCAAAACTCCAACTGTGCTAAGAGATATCCCTCTTTTGGTGAAGCCGCGCAGTTTTGGTCCTACCCGCAGTCATGCCGAACTTCTCCCAAACTAGTTCTCTTCTCTCCTTTCCCATTTTCTTCAACTCCAAACCCCTAAACAAGGTGTTTTGAAAGATTTTTCAAAGATTTTATCTCTCCTTCATTCATTTCCACTTTGTCCTTGCTCGGTTTACCAAAAGGCGCAACATTTAACAAAATGCGAGCGTCGAGACGTCGTAAGAACTTTATTTCAAAAATGTTTTGAAAGAGAGGGTTTTAAGATCTAAAAACCATTCAAAATAGCTTTTGTCCAAAATAGGGTGTAAGGTTAGGATTTGACTCTCCTCTTGCCGAAGAAATTGAACCTTTGCCCTGCACACCTTTCTCCACCATGTAAACCATCAGTAGCAGCGTCCAAGTCTTAAGGGCGGTCAAAAATGGGGTGTCTATAGTAGGTGGCTGCCCTCTCCCTTAACTCTGGCCCTAAGGATGAGCTGAAGATGGTGCAGACTGTTGCCCTCCTCCTCACTACGGGAAAGCTAGAGACTTGTGACCTAACTAGCCACACTTAAAACAAGTGAAGCCTCCCTGATTACCTCTTCTTGAACCCGAACTCGGCACAGGAAATGTGGATTTAGACTATGTTGCCTAGGACTACTATGGATTAGAAACCCTCTGCCTCTTACTGTCCCGATTCTCCTCTTGTATGTCCTGACTCCTCTATCTGGAGCCCCTCACCCTCTCCTCCTCGGTCTAAATCACGGTCTCTAAGTGAGACGCTGCCTTCACAAGACAACCATAATCCCTAATCATGGATACGGCCACCTTGAAAATGAGTCTGGTCCTCAACCTCTTCTCAGATTCCCGCAACGGCGTTCCTCCGTCGCTACCAACTCCGGTGCAAACCTCGACAAGCTAGTGAAGGTAGCCTCATACTCGGCCATCGGTGTGTTAAGCTGCTTGAGCTTCAGGAACTGCTCTCTCAACTTCTCCCTAATAGTGAAAGGCAAGAACTTATCCTGGAAGCCGTTGACGAAAGCCTCCCAAGTCACCCCAATGCGCCCACGCGCAAACTTCCACCATTGATTTGCATCTCCCTTCAGCGGGAAGGATGCCAAGGTCACTCTCAGCCCGTCGTCTTCGATGCCAAGCATCTCAAACGCCTTCACTATCTGTTCTAGCCACTCATTTGCCTTTAGTGGCTCTTTAGGATCACCCAAAAACTCATCCGGATTAGACCCGAAGAACTCTCTCTTCAAGAATGACGACCATGTTTCAGTAACTTGGGCCTAGACTTGAATCTCAACCCTGAGAATGTCTTTAGATTCCTGCAAAGCTCCGGTCATTTCAAGGGCTAAAGTGCCCGTGGCCTACTGACCCACTGGTTTGACCATATTGGCCTGACCAACCCCTTGTTCTTGTGTCAGAATCTCATCTGGTAACGGCACTTCCTGTCACCTAGGGCTGCCACGCCTACCACCACGCCCACGTCCTAACATCCTAATGGGGGTAACATAAGAAATTAGCACATTTACAAATGTGCCGAAGCTAACTCACTCGCATTCTAAGGCAATGGATAACAGTAATTCACTCCACATAAGCACGTAGTCATATAAACACATACAAATTTCCTTCCTATATAATGATCGTCCCGTGACATTGCTAGAGTTGCAATTAGAAATAGCAGTGATCAAGTGCTCTTCTAACAGGACTTCTAGAAACTTGTAGACCCAATCAATATCTTAGAAATTAAATCTTATACCTATATAATTACATAAACATGTTATCACATAACATACCATATACACAAATATCTCTATCAAACGAAATAAACCCATTGTGGTAACAACTACTTCCCACGTACCTAAAGTATTCAAACCCGGTACGCTCTGATACCAAGTTGTAACGCCCCGAAAATATAACGATAGCTCATGACATATAACCAAATAAGATAGTGCGTTTCCAAAATGAATATCATTTCCATTCATATATGATTTGAATTATACAAAAGATAACACATGTATTTACACATTCACAAGCTCTAAACCTGAATCTGTAGCATGTGTTACAATAAGAGATATGATATGAAAATAAAACAGATAATAAATGCCCTAAAGGCTTACAACTTTCCAAGACTATACTTGGTTACAACAAAAGTGGATTTAAATCAAATACAATTAAAGGCCCTTGGCATGTACAAAACATATACAACAATCAAGCAAAATAAAACTCTTGCTCCAAGTCCTCCCAAGCTAATGCCTTGGTGGAGGCATTTCATCAGCACCTGAAAATGTTTTTCCCACATAGGGTGAGCCAAAGTCCAGTAAAAATAATCCAACAAAATATATAAATCTTAACAAAAATATAAGGTGAGTGCATATACAATGCTCATGCCAAAACATTTTATATCTTTTCCAAAACCATGAAATGCCAAGTTAATATCAGGATTCATAAATCACTTCCTTTACAATAGAGAACAGGACAGTGAATCACAACTTGGGAAACTCAAAACAATTCCAACCTTTCACTAAAATTTCATCCACGAGAAACCGTAAACAGGCACCCACCTATGTAAACGTAGGCTCTACAAGGCTACTATTGTAATTTCACGAAAATTTCATCCGCGAGATCTGCACCCATTTATACACACGGTTTTTAAGACTTTCACCATAGGCACTCAGGCCAACTTATTTCAACGAGACAATACATACTTCCCAGATTCACCTATTTTTCTCAAAATGATAAACATTTCCAATATATAAGAATGAAATAATACTCGATACAAATGAATAAGACAATAGTTTCAATTCTCCTAACTTTCATTCAATTTCTACAACAATCATAGCTATCCTCCATCGATAGCCCAAAACAGATATTTCTAAACAGATAAGCAATTCTCAATAAAGATAAACTTTTCAAATTCCAAGATGTCAGTGATAATACATATCCAACTCCACCATCCTCATCAATATCAACCCAATTCCACATTTGCAACATCAATTTCATTTATCCTTTAAAAATCAACATTTGATAAATTTAGAGTAAAACCCTCATTCCTTTATAAACCAATTTCAAAGGTAAAAATCAACTAATTCATCATAACTCAACAATAAATACATTCTCTTAATCATTTCCAAAAAAGCATTTGAAAACCCCTATTTTGAAATCAAGCCAAACCCTAGGTTTGTCCAAAACTCCTCCAAATCACAATGTTGTTTTATAAAAATCATAAGAAAGTGTGGAGAATCCCTACCTCAAACTTAGAAAATGAGAGAAAGAGTGAAGGAACTTCAAAAACGCCGAAACCCAATTTTGTTTGGATCAAAAGAAAGCTCATGGCGTGCTCGACCTTTCTAACAAAGGGAAACAGGTGAAGAACTCAATGGATCTAGGTGTATTTGTAAAGAGAAGTAGAGTTTTAGATAGAAAATGTGTAGATCTAGGGTTTTTGGAATGTTTAGAGAGAGAGTTATGAAAAAGTGATCTAAAAAGTGACTTTTACGAACTGATATACGCGTAGACCACTCGAGTGCAAGAAGTGTCGTTCGAGCATCCAGACACAAAAACATGGAACCGCTTAAGTGCAGAAATTATCGCTCGAGTGAAGAATACAAACTCCCAGAAGTTTTGCAGACAGGAGACCACCGCTCGAGCTCAACAAAGACCACTTGAGCCAACACCGCTCAAGCGAAGAATGCCAACTCCCAGTATCTCTGCAGGCCTGCAAAAGTACTAAGAGTTTACAATTACCGCTAGGGCACAAAAAGTGACACTCGAGTGAAGAAGCCAAAATCTGGGCAACAACAATTTGAAAAAAATAAGCTACCAACCTGTTCCAAATAGGGATGGAAATTTGAACCCAACCCAACAAGGACCCCCCAACCCCGATTAGAACTGTTTTTCCCCGAAAAATACCCCCTTCGGGTCGGGGATAGTATTAAAAAATGAATCCCTGACAATTTTCGAGCCGGGAACGGTGATACATTCCTCAACCCCGGATCCGACCCATTTTCGTCCCCGTTTCCCCCAAACTAAAATTACTATTATACCCCTCTATCCATTCATATATATATTATATATATATATATATCCCTTTATCTATCACTCTCTCTCTCTCTCTCTACTCTCCGTCACCACTGATCGTCGTCGTCCCTCCATCGTCAGAGCTTTGTCGTTTCTGTCACCTCACCAACGTTGGCATAAGATCTTTGTCCTTCTTCTAAGCTCTAGCTCCACCATCCTCCTCCTAACCTCCATCTAGATCCACCGCCATAGTCTCCATATCCATCGTCTTCATCAATATCTACGTCGTGTCCGCCGCCACCTCCGCCGACGCCGCCGCCGCCGATGAGGGAAAGAGAAGAGATAGAAGCCGATCTCCACCACCACGACATTGAGATCTCCACCACCACAACATTGAGATCTCCAAATCTCCAGATCCACCGCCATATTCTTCCAAGTAAATTCAGTTGCAAATTTTTTTAGTGTTTGTTATCCAAATAAACATGTTTAGCTATACAAGTATTAAAAATATATTTTTATATATTCTAGAATTGGAAGTGGTTAGTTTTTTAGACTGTATTATTGTTTGTTTGTTGTCAATACATAAAATCATTTTTGGGGGGGTTTTGAACATCCCACACTGCCATTGGTATTGTTTTGTATCATTGACTGAGTCACTGGAAGTGTTTATTGCTATATCAATTTTGAATGGATAGAGTATGTTTCCTTGAGCATTTGTGGATTGGAATTTTTTGTGGATTCATTTTGCTTTATCAATATTATTTTTATTTGCGTAAAAAAAAAGAGATATGCAAAATTCAAAAAAAAAAAAAGGTCAGGGATTTTTCGGGGTTAGGGAAACCCGATTAAGGGCGGGGCGGGGCGGGGCCAGAGGGGTGATGGGTTCCTTGCCGAGGATCAAGGGCGGGGACGGGGATTTTTTTACCTTCAGGGATCAAGGACAGGAAGTGTAATCCCCGGCCCGTTGCCATTCCTAGTTCCAAACACAACTAACACATTCCAATAGCCAAATTCAAAGAGAAATAAGGGGAAACAAGACATGAACAACTATATAAGACATTGAAACCCGAATCCAAAATATCAAATGGGTCGGGTCTAAACCAAAATCGCTATAGAGGAATTCTTACTTCATCCGAAATGAAAAGGGTCCTTATCCTTCCATCAAAGCAAATCACTACTCCTATATCTACCGACGACTACCTATATCCAGATACTCAGTGTTGAATACAAGAAAATTGGTTCCAGTTGTTTTATATGGATACTCAATGCCGTACAAAATATATTTATCCGGATACTTAATTCCAAACATGTGAAGTTTGTTTGTATACTCTGGTGTAAACCATAGAAAATTGATTCTAGCTGTTTCATATGGATATTTAGTACCGAACAAAATATATTTGTCCAAATACTTAATTCCAAACATGTGAAATTTATTCAGATACTCAATGCCGAATCAATTCGGAAAACAAACCTACCAAAAAAGATGAACAACAATTAAAAACTTATTTTCTCCATAGAAAATTGCTTGAAAATGTCTTTTTTATTGTCCATTGTTAATTTCAATATGAAATTGTTGGCACCATAAATCTGCAATTTTTATTATTATTTATTATTAATATAATCGCAGGACATGTGGCATCCTCCTACTCATTTGGAGGTTATGAGAAGTTATGAAATGTGAAAAGATAATGGAGAATAAAGTGGAGAACATGGAGCATGAATTGGAGGTTAAAGGAAGTTATGAAGTCATGGAGGAATAAGTGGCATTGTGGGAATGAAGATGGAAGAGTGGGTAGTTTTAGGTGGTTATTGGGTAGTTATTGCTGGAAGTTTTTTCTTACAAATATTTGCCTATAAATAGCCATCCATTGCTATATTGTAAAAGATCCAGAACTCAAATCAAAGACATTTGATTTCAATATTTCTTGTCATTTTCCTTATCTTAGGAGTAGTTTAACATAGATTTATATTTCGAAGCATTTATTTTCAGTATTTCCTTTTCAAAGCATTTTATGCACTTCTTTTCGAAGCATAGGAGTAGAGGTAAGTAATTATTACTTTGATTGTTCACTCAATCGTCTTTCTTCGTCTCCCTCATTCTTCTTTTAATTCTTCTTTTCTCTACACGTGGCAATTTTGAAGTCCTCTTTGTTGAGGCAAAAGAGCCATCAACGCAATCACTTGATAATTGGTTTGAATTTAATCTGTAAGGATTTTTCAGTCATTGCTGGCACGCTCGCATTTATAATATTTTCCTTCGTAGGAAAAATAAGCCAATAATTTTTGGCACGCCTAGTAGGACGTCAAGTGTAAAAAATGAAAAATGAATTCGATTTGTCCATTTCAAATAGCCTAGATAAAATCTATTGGCGTAAACAAAAAATTTTGGATTTTCAAGAAGAGATCCATTTTCTTGATGAAATAACCTTTCATCCCTTACAATATTATTTGGTGGAAGAAAAAAGACACCATTTAATTGGAGAAATTCATCAACTTGATATGGAAAATCGCCAATGGAATGATGAGTTATCAACTCTCATTACCAAGTCTTTAACTGAGACTTTAATAGCCGGAATTGGTGAACTTTTTCAGAATTTTTCCATGGTTGAAAATAGCAAAAGCAAAGAGTTGATTTCATCAATGCCTCAGGGGGTTCAAGAGCCCGTTTTTAAAGAGCCAAATTATGAAATTAACACAACGAAAGAGCATGTTCTTGAGCCAAATTTGGCTAAGAATGATGTTCCATGTATGACTCGGAGGGTCCAAAAACCAAATTTTGGAGAGTCAAGTCATGAAAATAACATATCTATGGGTGATTTTTATAAGCCATTAATAGCTAACATGGAAAAACAACCCACTTTGCTAAATAATTATGAAAAAATTCGGCGAAAATCATGTCTTTAAACCAAACATGATCAAGAAGAAATGAATTCAAAATTTTTGACATTTTTCAAAATGTCAAGAAGTATGAATTTTCATGGTCACACTATACCATAATTTTTGTTGTTCAAAATCCATTTTGGATTTGTGGATCACATCAAACATTGACTTTGATGGAATGGTTAACAAATAATATTTTGTTATTGCAATATATTGGGCCAAAAATATGGTTATTAGTTGATCCGTAAAACCATCACCATTTGGTTTTGTGGTTACCTTCGAAGCATGTTATTAAGAACATGTGAGGGTTGTTAATCCAACTCTTTGGATTTGGTTCGAAGGGATGTCATAAGCACTCTCGAATGACAACTTTGATCCTTTAGTAACATACGTGACTTTCAAAGGGTGGTAAAAATTGTTGGCTTATTTTTCCTACGAAGGAAAATATCATAAATGCGAGCGTGCCAGCAAGGACTGAAAAATCCTTACAGATTAAATTCAAACCAATTATCAAGCGATTGCGTTGATGGCTCTTTTGCCTCAACAAAGAGGACTTCAAAATTGCCAAGTGTAGAGAAAAGAAAAATTAAAAGAAGAATGAGGGAGACGGAGAAAGACGATTGAGTGAACAATCAAAGTAATAATTACTTACCTCTACTCCTATGCTTCGAAAGGAAGTGCATAAAATGCTTTGAAAAGGAAATGCTGAAAATAAATGCTTCGAAATATAAATCTATGTTAAACTACTCCTAAGATAAGGAAAATGACAAGAAATATTGAAATCAAATGTCTTTGATTTGAGTTCTGGATCCTCTACAATGTAACCATGAATGGCTATTTATAGGCAAATATTTGTAGGAAAAAACTTCCAGCAATAACTACCCAATAACCACCTAAAACTACCCACTCTTCCATCTTCATTCCCACAATGCCACATATCCCTCAATGTCTTCATAACTTCCTTTAACCTCCAATTCATGCTCCATGTTCTCCACTTTATTCTCCATCATCTTTTCACATTTCATAACTTATCATAACCTCCAAATGAGTAGGAGGATGCCACATGTCCTGCAATTATATAAATAATAAATAATAATATAAATTGTAAATTTATGGTGCCAACATTACCCCTCGCGGCCCTTAAAAATGATGTTTACTTGAATTTTTGAAGGGCCGAACCAAGCACATAACTAATCTAAGCAATAAAATGCTTTAAATAATATCAACAAAGTGCTTCGAATGATATAATAGCACCAATGAAGTGCTTCGAATGAGTATGAAATTATGATTAGATGTCTCGAATGCTAGCTATTATGGACTAATAACAAGCTTCGAAGGTGGTATAAAAGACCAAAATCATCTTTCGAAGGTTGAAAGTGCCGACAAAGGACAAATTACATCCTTGGAAATACTCGGTAAAGCTTCGAAGGTTCACAACCACCATTATTGTTTCTTCGAAGCTGTTAATGCAAGATGGAGTGCTTCGAAACTTACAAAATTATGGCAAAACGGCCTTCGAAGCAACTTTTGGCCAACATTGTGGTTATTCAAATTTTGTATGTTCTGGTTCATACATAATTAATGAAAATATTAATTTTGTGCTTCGAACCAATTATTAATTCTTCGAAGACATCAAAACTGTTGTTCTTCGAACCAACTTATCATGCCAAAAATAGGCATTATTCGACAACTAATTAATTGTCATTTTACATATATTTGAAGAGAGGTACACATTTCGAAAGTTTTCTCGCCCCATGTTACATTTCAAAGGTGTTTATTGATAACAAAACCACCATTCGAAAGTCACATATGTTACTAAAGGATCAAAGTCGTCCTTCAAAAGTGCTCACAACATCTCTTCATACCAAATCCAAAAAGTTGGATTACTATGAAATTAGTTTGGCATTTTAACAAGCCATTAATGGCTATAAAATGATATTTTAAT
Organism: Camellia japonica; assembly: GCA_030407325.1. Classification (NCBI taxonomy): domain Eukaryota; kingdom Viridiplantae; phylum Streptophyta; class Magnoliopsida; order Ericales; family Theaceae; genus Camellia; species Camellia japonica. Next base: position 83,985,163 of record JAPPVO010000003.1, read on the forward strand.
GAATAACATGCTTCGAAGTATCTTGGGACATATTTCGAAGGTAACCACAAAACCAAATGATGATGGTTTTATGGATCAACTATATTTTTGGCCCAATATATTTCAATAACGAAATATTATTTGCTAGCCATTCCATCAAAGTCAACGTTTGATGTGATCCACAAATCCAAAATAGATTTTGAACAACAAAAGTCATGGTATAGCGTGACCATAAAAATTCGTACTTTTTGACACTTTGAAAAATTTCAAAAATTTTGAATTCATGAACAGTGGCTTGTTCATTATTCTTGACCATGTTTGGTTTAAAAACATGACTTTCGCCAAATTGATTTTCATAATTCTTTGGCAAAGTGGGTTGTTTTTCCATGTTAGCCATTAATGGCTTATGAAAATCCCCCATAAGAATGTTATTTTCATGACTTGACTCTCTAAAAATTGGTTTTTGGACCCCACGAGCCATGTATGAAACATCATTCTTAGCCAAATTTGGCTAAAAAAACATGCTCTTTTGTTATGTTAATTTCATAATTTGGCTCTTTAAAAATGGACTTTTGAACCCCCCGAGCCATTGATGAAATCAACTCTTTGTTTTTGCTATTTTCAACCATGGAAAAATTCTAAAAAAATTTACCAATTCCGACCATTAAAGCCTCAGTTAAAGACTTGGTAGTGAGAGTTGACAACTCATCATTCCATTGGCAAATTTCCATATGGAGTTCATGAATTTCTCTAATTAAATCATGTCTTTTTTCTTCCACCAAATAATATTGTAATGGATGGAAGTTTGTTTCACAAATAAAATGGATCTCTTCTTGAAGATCCAAAATTTTTTGTTTACGCCAATAGATTTCACCTAGGCTATTTGAAATGGACGAATCCAATTCATTTTTCATTTCTTACACTTAACGTCCCACTGGGCGTGCCAAAAATTGTTGGCTTATTTTTCCTACGAAGGAAAATATCATAAATGCGAGCATACCAGCAAGGACTGAAAAATCCTTACAGATTAAATTCAAACCAATTATCAAGCGATTGCGTTGATGGCTCTTTTGCCTCAACAAAGAGGACTTCAAAATTGCCAAGTGTAAAGAAAAGAAAAATTAAAAGAAGAATGAGGGAGACGGAGAAAGACGATTGAGTGAACAATCAAAGTAATAATTACTTACCTCTACTCCTATGCTTCGAAAAGAAGTGCATAAAATGCTTTGAAAAGGAAATGCTGAAAATAAATGTTTTGAAATATAAATCTATGTTAAACTACTCCTAAGATAAGGAAAATGACAAGAAATATTAAAATCAAATGTCTTTGATTTGAGTTCTGGATTTTACAATGTAGCCATGAATGACTATTTATAGGCAAATATTTGTAGGAAAAAACTTCCAGCAATAACTACCCAATAACCACTTAAAACTACCCACTTTTCCATCTTCATTCCCACAATGCCACATATCTCTCAATCTCTTCATAACTTCCTTTAACCTCCAATTAATGCTCCATGTTCTCCACTTTATTCTCCATCATCTTTTTCACATTTCATAACTTCTCATAACCTCCAAATGAGTAGGAGGGTGCCACATGTCCTGCAATTATATAAAAAATAAATAATAATAAAATTACAGATTTTTGGCACGCCCAGTAGGACTAATTGAAATGGCTAGACGTAGGAGACGAGGAGAAAATGAACGCCTGGAAGAAGGCGTAGAAGGAGAGGTAGAAATACCTAATCCAGAAGATAATGTGATAACACATCCTGTGGAGACACCAATTCTATCAGAACCTATGGTCGAACAGACCAGCACTTCGGAACAAGTACCACATGTTCATAATATTGGATGAGACCAAGGAATTGGACCATCCACTGTTCCATCTACTTAGCCAATAAATCCATGGGGTGGCCTAGTAGATGCCATGGGACAGCAGTTAATGAACACGATGGAAAGATGGGCAACATCCTTTTTGGATTGAATAAATAACCACCAACTAACAAATGCAAGACACATGGAGGAAGTTTCAAATGTCCCTCAGCAAAGATTGACTAGAGATTAACAGCCTATGCAAATTAATGGGCATTCTAATGGTCAAACTAGTAATCAAAACTATGAAAGACCATCACCTCAGTCTTGGTACGAACTTATTTCGAGGCCCATAGCAGGTCAAAATGCCTCAGTACTTAACAGTGAAGCCATGCAAATTGGTGGATCTGGCCCAGTACAAGAAAATGGCATAAGAATGGCTCCAAATCCCATGTTTAAAGCCATACCTAGCACGCGGGGGTTCATTAATCCCTTATTCGAATTTATACCTGGGGGGTTAGAAGGTTTTCCTACAAATGGAAGAAACACAACACATGTTCCAGCACCTTTCGCAGGTCCTTTCGCAGGACAGGCGCAAAGGGGTTACCCACACCCCCAATAGCAACCTGCACCACAGGGACAACCAGTCCCAAATGTACCACCTTATGGACCAAGAGGACCACCGGCACAAGGTTGTCCACCAAATCCTGTGTTTATCCCTCCAGTAGCGGTTCAGCAGGCACAAAATATGGTCCCTAGGGACCAAATTGTTGATATTGTTAGAGAGATGTGTGGACCGATGGCTCGGGGGGTCCAGACTCCTGTGTACAGGAAACCGTACCCAGAATGGGTAGATAGGGTACATGAATACCCAAGAGGTTTCAGGATACCAGATTTTGCCCTTTTTTATGGGAATGGAAACCAGTCAACAGTGGAGCATATTGCTAGGTTTGCTGCTCAATGCAGTGAATTCACTAATAATGACTATATGAAGTTAAGATTATTCCCAAATTCTCTAACTGGGGGAGCATTTGTATGGTATATTAACCTTACACCTGGCTCTATCCAAACTTGGCAACAAATGGAAGAGGCAATTCATGCCCAATTCTTCCAATCGGAGCCAAAGGTTTCCATGGCAGACTTGGCAAGATTTAGTCAAAGGCCTGATGAGAAGGTTACTCAGTTTATTGCCAGATTTAAAAGAGCACGAAACAAATGTAGGGTCATCCTACCAAAGCCAGAATTCGTGAGATTGGCTCAAAATGGCTTAGAGTTTAGGTTTTGAAAAAAGTTTGACTCGACTAAGTTCAGAGACTTAGTGGAACTAACTTATAAGGTGTCTAGGTATGAAGCATTACTAGAGGAAGAACAAAATCGAAATAATGCATCGTACAAGACATATTATAGAGATCTTAATTATGAGATTGATGCAGCAGAGATTGTGGGGAAAGAACCTGTGACCTGTGAGGCATTAATTCATAAGGATACAATAATTGACCAGCAGTTTAAAAAGAAAGACTTTCATAGGAAATACTCTTTCGATTTAACTAAGGCAGATGACATTTTTGATCATTTGCTTGTGGCCAACTTCCTTAAGTTACCAAAAGGAGTCAAAATTCCATCTCCAGATGAACTTAAAGGAAAAGTGTATTGTAAATGGCATAATTCTTGGTCTCACTCGACTAAAAACTGTATTGTTTTTCGAGACAGGATCCAAGAACAAATTCGGAAAGGAAGTTTAAAATTCCCAACTAAAGCAGATAAAGCCATGGGGATCGACAGAAATCCATTTCCAGAAATTGGAGAGGTGGCAGCCAATGTCATTATGCCAGACTTCCAGAACTTGTCCTTGAAAGAATTGGAAGAAGTCAATGTGCAGATGCATGTTGCCAACCAGACAACTATCAAGAAAGACAATGGAAATCTACCAGCTATTGGACAAGGTTTCTCACACCAGAGGGAAGACACTAATGAAGAAGCACTGGATGACGATTTTTTAGAGGCAGCTGTAACGCAAAGGATGTGTCCCAGGTGCAGACTGAGCTACAAGTGGTTGAAAAGGCTTCCAATTGATGGGAAGCAGTATTACAAGGATGTGCAGAGGCGTCCTAAACCAACCAATGCTTATAACAAAAGGCCATACCCAACTAGTGTTAGGCAGCAGCCATTAATGGTTGAGCCAACAGCCGATAGAATGCATTCTAAAGGTAAGAGGCCTTTATATGAGTCCAGGCCACCTAATTATTACAGAATGGAGAGCAGTCATCCTGAAAGGAGACTGGAGACTGGAGAAGGGTTTAGTTTATGGGATCAAAGCCAGAGATTGGCCCCCTAGACCAGCCTCACACAGGACAGAAAGTGGCTACCTTCATCAAAGGCCTGAGTTAGGTCCAAAACATGAAGTCAGGGCCAAGCAGTGGCTTCACAACCAGCTTCGAAGATGGCTTCGAAGGAGGAAAGAAACAGTTTAACAACTAAGTCAGTAAGTTCGTGGGTACCTAGAGTTCCAGATTGGTTTGTGATGCAAAACAAACCTAGGGAAATGTCTGCCCAAAGAGATGTTGGAAACCAAGGTAGGATGGTCAAACCTCCTTTGGTAGCTCCAAACAATTGGGTATTGCTTAAACACCCAAAAACAAAGGAACCAGATATGATCCCCGTAATTTCTAGATCACAAAGGAGGAAGATTCAGCGTAGGTACACTTAGTACCAGAAAGACCTGAAAGAAAGTGGAGAAAGCTCTTCATTGGTCCAGACAGAAGGAAAGAAGAATCCAAAGTCAGACCATACTCCAAAACCAACTCTACAAGACAAAATGGGTTGTAGCAAAGAACAATTGGCCAAAGTTCACTCTGAACTAAAAACCAGAGAGAAGTCTAGTCTAGCAGGATTGGAGAAGGCTTTGATGGAGAGTGATAGCGAGACAGAAGAAGAAGTTGGCCTAGGCCAAAAAAAAGAAATCATTGAGGAAGAAATGTTCAAAGCCTTCATGGCTGAACAGATGTTTTTGGGTGAAAAGCCAGTCAAAAAAGACCATTCGAAGGAGTTTGTTAGTAATGAAGTGCCAGAATGCAGCATGGAAGATGCTTCTGAAGTAACTGAACAAGGTGGCCAAGAGGAGAAACAGGCACAGCCAACCATCCAATTTGGCTCGTTTCCTCCAGTATCAGTGAATATGGTACACATACTACCACATGAATTCCAAGCTGGAGATGAGAACCAAGAGGGTCAAGAAATTGACCCAATTCCAGTCTCTAGTGAAGACTCACAAATGAGTATGGTGCAAGATGAATCTGGAATGGCTACCCCAATGGAAACTGAATATGAGAGTGAAGAAAATGTGAGTATTAACCTCTCATATCCTTTTGAGTATCCCCCGAACTCTATGACACAACATGTCAAGCCTTTGTATATCAAGGCCTTCTTCGATGGGATACAATTGAACCGAGTCGTGGTGGATAATGGAGCAGCAGTGAACTTACTACCGAAATCTTCCTTGAAAAAACTAGGGAAAACGAACCCCAGGTTAATCCCAACCAGCACAACCATTGCTGGCTTCACTGGAGACAAACAGATGGCTCAGGGAATTCTGCCCATCAACCTGAGTGTAGGAACCAGGGACTGCATGACGGCATTCTTCGTTATCGACAGCAATGCTAAGTACAATGCTTTACTTGGTAGAGATTGGATTTACACTAACAAGTGTGTGCCTTCCTCTTTGCATCAGAAAATAATGATGGCCTTGGGCAATGGAGAGACAGAGGAAATTGATGCAGATCCTTAACCCTTCATAGCCTGTGCAGACTTCGCAGAGGCCAAATTGTATATTGAGGAAGTGACACCCCTTAGTATACTGAGAAAACTTGATGGCTCAGCCGAAGTGACGGTTGATGAGGAAATGACACACCTGAAGCACTTAGTCCAGGAGAGTGCTGATGAAGGGTTGTCGTTAAGGATGACAATGATGTCTGGTTGTAGGCAAAGAAATGAAGCCCAAGAAGCCAATTCTTTGGCTCTAATTAAGTTCTCAATATTGGATGTAAAATCAATAGTCCAGAAAGGGCAAGAGCAAGAGAAAGAAGCCATGATAATTGGCTGCAAGCAGGAGCAGCAACAGGCCAGAGTTTTGGCCCTTGATAAATACTGTGCATTGGACATTGAAACAAAAGTCCAGGAGATACAGGAAGAAGAAGCCTTATGGACAGACTTTGTCTATGAGGAGGAGGGTAAAGATGTTGAATCAAAGAACCTGGGAGCAGAACAAAGCAAGGAGATTGCTTCGAAGGCAGAAGGAATCAAAGAAGGAGCTTCAGTAAGTTCTCAGATACAAAACCCCTTAGAAGAAGTAAATTTAGGGAAAGGTTCTATACAACAGCCCATCTATATAAGTGCTTGGTTGAATGCTCTTGACAAGAACCAGTTGTTGGTTGTTCTGAAGAAATATAAAGATTGTTTTGCATGGTCTTATAATGAACTACCAGGATTGGATAGGTCATTAGTAGAACATAGGCTCCCTATGAGGCCTAATTTCAAGCCATACAAGCAAAAACCAAGAAGAATGAGTCCAGAAGTGATTCAGAAAGTTAAAGAGGAAATTCTTAGACTACTCAAGGCAGGTTTTATTAGGACAGCCAGGTATGTTGAATGGCTATCCAATATTGTGCCTGTAGTTAAGAAGAATGGTAAAATGAGGGTATGCATTGATTTAGAAACTTAAATCTAGCAACTCCAAAAGATGAGTATCCTATGCCTATAGTAGATTTGTTGGTAGACAGTTCAGCAGGGCATCAAATTTTATCAATGATGGATGGGCACTCTGGTTATAACCAAATCTGCATTGCAGAGGAGGATGTTCACAAGATAGCATTCAGATGTCCTGGAAATATTGACACCTTTGAATGGGTTAAAATGTCATTTGGCCTGAAGAATGCTAGGGCTACATATCAGAGGGCTATGAACACTATCTTTCATGACCTCATTGGAGGATATTTAGAGTGTTATATTGATGACATTGTAATGAAATCCCAATCCATAGAGGAGCATCTGTTTCACTTAGAAACAGCTTTTGAAAGAATGAGAAAGTTCAAGTTGAAACTCAATCCTCTTAAGTGTGCTTTTGACGTATCATCTGGAAACTTCTTGGGCTATGTAGTACACAAGAAAGGAATACAGATTGACCAGAATAAAGCCAAAGCCATCATTGAAGCCAGACCTCCATCAAGTAAGAAAGAATTACAAAAGTTCCTTGGACAGGTTAATTTTCTTCGAAGATTCATTTCTAATACTGCAAGGAAAACTAAGTATTTTCTTCCTTGTTAAGGCTAAAAGATGAAGAGGAATTTGTGTGGACAGCAGAGCATCAAATTGCTTTCGAAGGAATCAAAGCCTACTTGGCCAACCCTCCAGTGCTGATGCCACCAAAGGGTGATAAGCCTTGAAGTTGTACATAGCTGCAGCAGAAGATTCATTGGGAGCTTTCTTAGCCCAAGACAATGAAGAAGGCAAGGAGCAAGCTGTTTATTACCTTAGTAGGTTTCTAAATTCTTGTGAATGTAAATACTCAGCTGTTGAAAAGTGTGCCTTGCATTGTATTTTGCTGCAATGAAATTAAGATACTATCTTTTGCCTACAACTGTCTTGGTAATTGCAACCACAGATTTGGTTAAGTATATGTTATCTAGACCTATGTTGAGGGGAAGAATTGGCAAATGGATACTAGCCTTATCAGAATTTCATTTAGAATATGTTTCCCAAAAGGCAGTAAAAGGACAAGTTTTAGCTAATTTTTTGGCAAACCATCCATCTCAAACAGAAAGCCAAGAGATAATAAAACTTGGTATGGCTAGTGTTGAACCATGGCAAATGTGGTTCGATGGATCAAAAGCCAATGGTCTAATTGGAATTGGTGTGGTAATTAAGTCACCATAAGGAATAGAAACCACGCATGGTTTCAGAGTAGATGAAATTACTTGCTCCAATAATCAAGCTGAATATGAAGCCTTAATAATGGGACTGGAAATTCTTATTGGATTACAAGTTCATGCAGTTGACATATTTGGAGATTCTCAATTGGTGGTTAACCAAGTGAAAGGGATTTTCAAATGTCAAAGTATAAGTATGTTGCCATACTATGTTGTTGTATTACATCTGCTTTCTCAATTTCAAATAGCAAATGTAACTCATGTCCCAAGATTCTTGAATAATAGAGCTAATGATGTGGCTCAGAAGCTTCAAATTTCAAGAGAAGGGATAATGCTCAAAGGGACATAAGCCAAACAACATATCAGAAATAATACCACCCTTAAATAAAAGGAATGTGATCCTGGAAGTCAATCATAATGACTTACAAGAACAAGATTGGAGGCATCCAATAATGCAGCAGTATCTGGCTGGCCATCTTCAAAGGCCAGCAGAAAAATTAAATTGCAATCTATGCAATACATGATGTATAGTAATGCTCTCTACAAAAGAGGGGGAGATGGTTTATTGCTGGAATGTTTAGGCCCAAAAGAAGCATTGACAGCTATGGCTGAGGTTCATGAAGGCATCTGTGGTGCTCATCAACCTGGTGTGAAGATGAGATGGTTGCTTCAAAGGCATTCCTACTATTGACCAACTATCCTTAAAGACTGCATAGAATATGCAAGAGGTTGCCAGGCATGTCAAAAGCATGGCACAATAAGGCATGTGCCCATAACTGACCTGCATGCAATAGTGAAGCCTTGGCCATTTAGAGGATGGGCCATGGATATGATGGGGAAAATACACCCACCCTCTTCAAAGTATCATTGTTTCATTTTAGTGGCCACTGATTACTTCACTAAGTGGGTCGAAGCTAAGCCATACAAGGTTGTAGACCAGACTGAGGTCATTGGATTCATTAAGGATTTAATCCATATATTTGGTATCCTGCAGACTATAACTGTTGATAATGGGACTGTATTTGATGGGAAAATGGTAAAGTCTTTTGTGGCAGAGTTTGGAATTAGCCTTGTTAATTCCACCTCCTATTATGCACAAGCCAATGGTCAAGCTGAATCATCCAATAAGTCCTTGAAAAAAGGAATACAAAAGGTTGTGGAAGACAATCCTAAGGATTGGCATAACTTATTGCTGGATGTATTGTGGGCTTATAGAACTTCCCCAAGGTCAAGCACAGGAGTCACTCTTTATACCTTAGTATATGGGCATGATGCAGTGTTACCTGTGGAAATTAATGTTAAGTCCTTGAGGGTAAGATGCCAAGACCAGTTAGATCTTGAGCAATACCATCAGAGTATGTGCTTGGAGTTAGAAAGCATAGATGAAGCTAGAATTCTAGCATTAAATAGCATTATTTTCCAAAAGAAGAAAGCAGCCAAAAACTATAATAAAAAAGTCAAACACATTGGCTTTGATGAAGGTGATTTGGTATGGAAGACAATACTCCCAATAGGGATTAAAAGCCATAAGTTTGGCAAATGTCACCTAACTGGGAAGGACCATATCAATTTCATAGAGTCCTGCCTTTTGGAGCATACCATTTGAGAAATTTGAATGGATATGTACATTCCAAAAAGATTAATGGAAGATATTTGAAGTCTTATTTTCCAACTATATGGGAAACACAAGGAATAGAATCAATGTTAAGTAAAAGAACATGAGAATATTCAAATGATAAATAAGAATTTGCTTTTCATAAAGAGTTGAATACATTCTGCCATAAATTGGCCCAAAAGTCATTACAATGTCTCAGTTGTTCTTTTACAATAGATGTTCTATTCTTAAATGATGAGAACAACTGGATGGCTGTGGTCATTTCCTGCTTTCGGTCAACCAGTCCTTGATTGGTAATCTGCAACTTGGTGTCAGTTCGGATTAAAGCCTGGTAACTGCAGATAGCTCCTCCTCAAGTTGAGCTTTCTTCTCCAGTAGTTGAGTTCAAAAGTGGGAGACAGAGGAATGTTGTTCCTTTAGCTCTGATACTTCAATATGTACTGTGGAAACAAAGCTCTGGTCTCTAACCAATTTCTCCTCTGCAGCCTTGGCAGCATGGCAAATGTTGATGTAAAAGTTAATAGTGGTGCTGCCTAAGATAAATAACTTGAGACAGTCATGCTGGATTGCTCAACAATTTTTGCTAGCATGAAGGTGATGAGTCATCTATTCTTCTCAAGCTCTTTACTGAAGGAAGCCATTCATTATAGGCCTCTATAAGGCCTCAAAAGGGATCCTTGAAAAGGATGTCAACAGCTCCAGGCAACTGTCCAAGTCTATCAAAGGCGAAAAAGGCTTACTACTGGTAGAAGAGCTCTCAAAAATTTCTAGTAAGGAATCAGCCAGAACTAATGGCTCAGTCTCATCATTAGCTATTGGAGAGGTGGAAGGTATGTCGAAGAGACTAGCTAGTCTCCTTCAAAGATGTTTACCTCATCCATGGACATGAAGGGTGCAGAAAGAGCTTTAGTGGAAGGCACAAAGGACCGCATAGGGATAGGAGAAATGGGTGGAGCATCTTCAGTAGTTTCAATAGTTCTAGCCACCAATAGGTCGAGGGAAGAGGGGCTGGAACTAGGCAAAGATAATAAACTATGAGTTGGAGAGCTACCAGCACCCTCTATAGGGGAATCAGCTACCATCAGAGAAGGAGCAGTAGCTGGAATTCCCTCAGGAAGAGGAGGAAAAGCAAGGCTAGAAAGAGAATTAAATTGAGATAAATCAAAAGTCAAATGAAGGAGATATGGAGTTAAGCCAGAAGGGAAAGGAGCAGGAATACTGGGCCTCAAGGAGGGTACAGAGAATGTAGGCCTAGGAAGTGAGAGTGTTATCTGAATAGACTTCACATTTTGCAATTGATCAACTTCAACTGAAATTGAGGGAGTCCTTATTGGAAGAATAAGCTCAGTAGTTGTTGCTGCAAAAGAAGAAGTACAAAATAATGTCAAGTCTTAATACCAAGAATTTGACAAAAGAATAAAAGAGCAGAGGCATGAAAGGAATTACTTGTTTCAGAAGTGATAGCAACAATGGGAGAGCTACGAAGGGAATAGTGATCAGCAATGTGTTGCCTTCTTGCAGTTTCCTTTGGATTGTATCAGCAACAGCAGCTTCATCTCTTAATAATTGTTGTTGCCGTCTCTTCTCAGCTCTTTGAAAAACAATTATTTCTCTGGAATGTTCCTCCTCTACTGTTTTGGCAGCCGCCTCATGAGAAGGGTCTTCAACCAAATCAGAAGGAGAGACAGTCATCTTCTTTCTTTTTCTTCTCGGTGATGGTATTTCCTGCTCTTTCCCAGTCTCTCTCTCTTCAATCCGGGATTCAGACTTTTCAGGAGTAAGTTCCTTTTCTGCTGTTTTGGTAGTTGTCTCATGAGAAGGGTCTTCGACCAAATTAGAAGGAGAGACAATCATCTTTTTCCTCTTTGTTCTCTGTAATGGTATTTCTTGCTCTTTCTCCATCTCTTTCTCTTCAGTCTGAGATTCAGATTCTTCAGGAGGGAGTAATAGCTTCCTTTTCTTTTTCTGTTGTTGTTTGTCTTTGACAGTAGCTAAAGTTTCAGCTCTTTTAAGAGATTCCTCTTGTGGAGATCCTGAACCAAGAGATATGAATGTAAAAGAAACAAACAAAAGAGTCTAAAAGAAAATAAACCTGAAAATACTTACCCTTTTTTAAAGCAGCTCTGGTAACTCTAGCAGGAGGGGGTGAGGCTGTAGGAGCAGTTTTGGCAACTGTGGAAAGAGAGAGAATGTTCTCAAATGTTGTTGATTTAGCCTTCGAAAGCACTCCTAACCCTATCAGTAAATCATGAGGGTGTACGAATAGGCGCACTTTCATATTGGCTGTCCACCAGTTTTGAAATATTTTCAAAGCCAAGCCAAAGGAAGGAAGGGGACGAATTTGAACTCACTCAATCTTTTTTAACAGTTTAAATGTTGCCTTTCTAGTTTTGATTTGGGTATTCTCAGGTCTCTGGCTGTAAGATGGACATTCGAGAGGCTGCAAAGTGGAATGGGAATCCCCTGAGTAAACCCAAATTGCCTGGCAAATTGAGAAGGGCAATATACCTCAGCTATACACTTATAAGCTTGAGGGTTTAAAGTGCCAATGAACAGCTCCCTCGGTAGCAAAATAGAAGCCCACATATCTTTGTGTCGTGGGGTGGAGCACTCCTTATCAGCCAAGAATGTTTGCAGCCAAGTAGGTCCTTTGTTGGCATCAAAGAGGCAGAAGAAGGTGGCAGACGGAGAAATAGGAAGTTGGTGAAAAAAGGTGAGGTAATAGGCAAATGAAGCAGGATAAAGAACAATTCTAGCATATTTCTCCCCATAAGTGCTAGGGTCCTGAACAAGGAATTTTAAGCATTTGGGATGCAAATCAGTGAAGTAAGCTAAGAGCCAGAGTTGGAGCACCCAAAGGGGGCCTCCTTGGTTAATGTCAAGAGGTTTCTCATAAAATTGGAAGCAAGCCCTATAAACATGGTCTAAGAGATATGGGGCCAAGGCTATGCATTTCTTCAAAATAAGGGCCTTCGCAAGTGGGGCGAATTCAGGCATAATCCGTTGAGATGATGTACAAAAGAGAAATTTACACAACCAGCATAAAATAAAGGAAAAGAGTTCTCTATCTCTCACAGGGCCTACCCTTTTGTTTTCAGCCTTTACAAAGTCACTGTAGGAGGAATTTAAGGGTGGAAGAGGAAACTTAACAGAGAAGTCTGGGTAACTGGGAGTAAAAGGAGTGGCAAGAGGTGAAAGCCCTAAGAGATGGCAAATATCAAGAACAGTGGGGGCCATCATGCCACACCGAAACTGAAAAAAATTAAAAGCCATGTTTCAAAAGCAAAGAGCAGGAATCAAGAAAGAGTCTTCAGGAATGATAAACCTGGAAAGACGGAGGGCATCAAGAATATAGAGCTCTTGCAGGTCATCTTCTTTTGCAGGCACAACTCTGTCATACCATTCCTCTCATTCAGCTCTCAATGTCGGCTAGCAACAGTGAGGTCGGGTCATTCTCCAATTTCTCCAGTCGAGCCCCCCTTCATAGAGAAGAAAGTGGTCCTCCAAGCGAGGGTATAAAGCTGGAAGTTAAGCAGGAGCTTCTCGAAAGATGGGACCTAAGACATATTCTTGTTTGTTGCTATGGCAAGGAACAAAAAGGCGTCCATCTATGGCACTTGACCCATCAGCTGTTAACTTAGCGATCTCTTCATCAATACATCTTTTCAAAGCCATGGTTGGGCTTATACGATCGCCAGCGAGTACTTTCAGAGAGGAAGAATCGATTGGTAGCAAGCAGCAAGGAAGAGAGGGTTAATAGAAGGGAAGGGTTTGTGTGTTAAGCGAGCGAGTGATTTCAGAACACGAAATAAAAGGGTTTTAAAAACCTTTGTGTCTGGAAAATATATCGCGTAATTCGTTAAGTACTAAAAGTACAGATACGAAGAGTTTCCTTCAATATTGATACTTTTGGAGGGAAAAACACATCCCAAATGTTGATGCCAGCTTCGAAGTAAAATATTTGGCTTCGAAACCAGATTTTGGCACCAAAAGTCAAATAACAACGGCTTCGAAATTGAAAAGCCGGCTTCGAAGCACATTCCATACCTAAAGATGCAAGAATGCTCAAGTATTTGTTTACTTCAAAGGGATTAAAGACCTGTTTTAGGTTTCTTAATGAAAGTAATGTCCTTCGAAGCAAAACTTGAGACCCCTTAAGGATGGGAATTGGTGTGATTGATCATACTAACCATGACCATATGTTGGTTATGATTAAAACAAGCTTTAAGGGGTAAAATTGTTAAATTTAAAGCACTGATTCTAAATGAAAATCTGCAAAAACTGTCAACTTTATTCCATAAATTGGAAAAGTTCATGTTGGTTTTTTTAGTGTTTCATTTAAAACGATTGAGTCCAGATTCGAAGGATAAGATTGTTCAGTTCGAAGCCCTAAATTCGCTTTTAAAGACAAACGGGGACAAGATCAAACAATGCCAAACAAAGAGAAAAGTCTTAGCTGTATTAAAGCAAAAGCAATTACATCGAATGGCCCTCTTTGGGTACAAATTCAAGTTCATAAAAATAAGGAATAGAATAAATAACAAGATTATGAAATTTGGTCCAACTATGATCAATGAATTTCTGTTCTTTCTTTATTCTATCCTCTATTTCTTCTAGGATTGGCTGCTGAAGTTGATGTACTCTCACTTCATAAAAGAGCTCTCCAGCCTTTATTTCGAACGCTGTTTCTCTCAATCCTTGTTCCAACTCGTCCATATCCAAGTCATCCCAGTACGCAAAGTCTTTATTCTTGAAGTTATCGAATTCTTCAATGAGATTCTCTGCTTCGTACTGGGCATGAACTCGAAGGGATGAGAGTTGGTCCAAAGATTGAGTGGTGGCCACAGAAGTCCGATGACAGTGAAGAAGTAATGGGAGTTGGTCCAAAAACATGTGAAGCTCTGCTTAGGCGAGAGGGTTGAGGACGTGACCCCGAGTCAAAATATCACATGCCCATCGAAGGTTCTTGAGAGGAACATCATCCTCGAGAACATTGAAAGGCAAGTGAGAGAAGGCCGCAAGCAGAAGTTGGGCTTGCTTCTGCTCGGCTAGAGTAGGGGAAGGTGGAGGCTTGTAAGGAGGAAAGGCCTTTTCTGTAGAGAGGGTAAGCCTCAGTCTCTCTGTCCAGCAAGGATTTGGCGGAGGAGGAGGTATGGAAGCTTCCATTTTGGGAGAAGGAGCAAGGGCAGAAGGAACAAGGGCATTAATATAATCGAGCCAGTCAGAAGAGCAAAGCTTCGCCTTCTGGGCTAAGAACGATAGGTTGTACCCTTGTGCCTCTTCTAAACGTCGGGTAGCGTGCACTATCTTTATAGGCATGGAGGATGTGTACTATGCTACAAGCAGATTGTCCTCTAAACTGCATCGGCGGTCGATGGGCATGTAAGGATAAACCACCGAGCTTCACGCATAGGAAGGAAACTCTAAAGGGTCGGTGAACTCAACAAAGTGATGGTTAATTCGCTCCCTTAAATCACAGGCCTCAGGTTCCGACCAGCTTGCCCAGTCAGAAGCCCAGAGGAAGAAGAAACCACAACCTTATCCCATGCAAAGGGTTGTGAAAAAGAACTTCCCATGTCCATATTTGCAACTTTCTGAATCAAAGGATTGAGGGCAGTTTGTTCGTAGTCCAAGGGTGAATCAGAAGAAGAACTTCCCATGTCCATATTTGTAACTTTCTGAATCAAAGGATTAAGGGCAATGTGTTCGTAGTCCAAAGGTTGATAATTTGCAAAGGCTTCCATGACTTGAATATAGAAAGGTAGGTAAAGGCGGCTAATTAATGCATGGAGGTTCTTTCGAGAAGGAACAGCATCATCAGATGACTCTTCGTGTGCTCGATCAATAGAGGAGAAAATTGATTTGGCCATAAAAATGTATCAATCTGTTCGAATACTAAGGTGGTGGGGGTGTTTAAAAGATTGAAAGAGAGTTTAATGCAAATGATGAATGACGGTTGCATTTCTAGAAGAATGCAAAGCCCATGCACGTTCTAAGACGTAGATAAAAGACCTTGATCCACTAATATCACCAAGTATTGGGTATATTAGTGCGGGGGGTAATGTTGGCACCATAAATTTACAATTTTTATTATTATTTATTATTTATATAATTGCAGGACATGTGGCATCCTCCTACTCATTTGGAGGTTATGAGAAGTTATGAAATATGAAAAAGATGATGGAGAATAAAGTAGAGAACATGGAGCATTAATTGGAGGTTAAAGGAAGTTATGAAGACATTGAGAGATATGTGGCATTGTGGAAATGAAGATGGAAGAGTGGGTAGTTTTAGGTGGTTATTGGGTAGTTATTGCTGGAAGTTTTTTCCTACAAATATTTGCCTATAAATAGTCATTCATGGCTACATTGTAAAAGCCAGAACTCAAATCAAAGACACTTGATTTCAATATTTCTTGTCATTTTCCTTATCTTAGGAGTAATTTAACATAGACTTATATTTCGAAGCATTTATTTTCAACATTTCCTTTTCAAAGCATTTTATGTACTTCCTTTCGAAGCATAGGAGTAAAGGTAAGTAATTATTACTTTGATTGTTCACTCAATTGTCTTTCGCCGTCTCCCTCATTCTTCTTTTAATTTTTCTTTTCTCTACACTTGGCAATTTTGAAGTTCTCTTTGTTGAGGCAAAAGAGCCATCAACGCAATCGCTTGATAATTGGTTTGAATTTAATCTGTAAGGATTTTTCAGTTCTTGCTGGCACGCTCGCATTTATGATATTTTCCTTCGTAGGAAAAATAAGCCAACAATTTTTGGCACGCCCGGTGGGACGTCAAGTGTAAGAAATGAAAAATGAATTGGATTCGTCCATTTCAAATAGCCTAGATGAAATCTATTGGCGTAAACAAAAAATTTTGGATCTTCAAGAAGAGATCCATTTTATTTGTGAAACAAACTTCCATCCATTACAATATTATTTGATGGAAGAAAAAAGACATGATTTAATTGGAGAAATTCATGAACTCCATATGAAATTTGCCAATGGAATGATGAGTTGTCAATTCTCACTACCGAGTCTTTAACTGAGGCTTTAATGGTCAGAATTGGTGAGTTTTTTCAGAATTTTTCCATGGTTGAAAATAGCAAAAACAAAGAGTTGATTTCATCAATGGCTCGGGGGGTTCAAAAGTCCGTTTTTAAAGAGCCAAATTATGAAATTAACATAACAAAAGAGCATGTTTTTGAGCCAAATTTGGCTAAGAATGATGTTTCATACATGGCTCGGGAGGTCCAAAAACCAATTTTTAAAGAGTCAAGTCATAAAAATAAAATTCTTATGGGGGATTTTCATAAGCCATTAATGACTAACATAAAAAAACAACCCACTTTGCCAAAGAATTATGAAAATCAATTTGGTGAAAGTCATGTTTTTAAACCAAACATGGTCAAGAATAATAAACAAACCACTGTTCATGAATTCAAAATTTTTGAAATTTTTCAAAGTGTCAAAAAGTATGAATTTTCATGGTCACGCTATACCATGACTTTTGTTGTTCAAAATCTATTTTGGATTTGTGGATCACATCAAACGTTGACTTTGATGGAATGGCTAGCAAATAATATTTCGTTATTGAAATATATTGGGCCAAAAATATGGTTGATCCATAAAACCATCATCATTTGGTTTTGTGGTTACCTTCAAAATATGTCCCAAGACACTTCGAAGCATGTTATTCATTGAAATATCATTTTATAGCCATTAATGGCTTGTTAAAATGCCAAACTAATTTCATAGTAATCCAACTCTTTGGATTTGGTATGAAGAGATGTCGTGAGCACTTTCGAAGGACGACTTTGATCCTTTAGTAACATATATGACTTTCGAATGGTGGTTTTGTTATCAATAAACAACTTCGAAATGTAACATGGGGCAAGAAAACTTTCGAAATGTGTACCTCTCTTCAAATATATGTAAAATGGCAATTAATTAGTTGTCGAATAATGCCTATTTTTGGCATGATAAGTTGGTTCGAAGAACAACAGTTTTGGTGTCTTCGAAGAATTAATAATTGGTTCGAAACACAAAATTAATATTTTCATTAATTATGTATGAACCAGAACATACAAAATTTGAATAACCACAATGTTGGCCAAAAGTTGCTTCGAAGGCCCTTTTGCCATAATTTTGTAAGCTTCGAAGCACTCCATCTTGCATTAATAGCTTCGAAGAAACAATAATGATGGTTGTGAACCTTCGAAGTTTTACCGAGTATTTCCAAGGATGTAATTTGTCCTTTGTCGGCACTTTTAACCTTCGAAAGATGATTTTGGTCTTTTATACCACCTTCGAAGCTTGTTATTGATCATCTAGTCATAATTTCATACTTATTCGAAGCACTTTATTGGTGCTATTATATCATTCGAAGCACTTTGTTGATATTATTCGAAGCATTTTATTGCTTAGATTAGTCATGTGCTTGGTTCGGCCTTTCAAAAATTCTAGTAAACATCATTTTTTAGGGCCGCGGGGGGTAATGTTGGCACCATAAATTTACAATTTTTATTATTATTTATTATTTATATAATTGCAGGACATGTGGCATCCTCCTACTCATTTGAAGGTTATGAAAAGTTATGAAATATGAAAAAGATGATGGAGAATAAAGTGGAGAACATGGAGCATGAATTGGAGGTTAAAGGAAGTTATGAAGACATTGAGAGATATGTGGCATTGTGGGAATGAAGATGGAAGAGTGGGTAGTTTTAGGTGGTTATTGGGCAGTTATTGCTGGAAGTTTTTTCCTACAAATATTTGCCTATAAATAGTCATTCATGGCTACATTGTAAAAGCCAGAACTCAAATCAAAAACACTTAATTTCAATATTTTTTGTCATTTTCCTTATCTTAGGAGTAGTTTAACATAAATTTATATTTCGAAGCATTTATTTTCAGCATATCTTTTTCGAAGCATTTTATGCACTTCCTTTTCGAAGCATAGGAGTAGAGGTAAGTAATTATTACTTTGATTATTCACTCAATCGTATTTCTCCGTCTCCCTCATTCTTCTTTTAATTTTTCTTTTCTCTACACTTGGCAATTTTGAAGTCCTCTTTGTTGAGGCAAAAGAGTCATCAACGCAATCGCTTGATAATTGATTTGAATTTAATCTGTAAGGATTTTTCAGTCCTTGCTGGCACGCTCGCATTGATGATATTTTCCTTCGTAAGAAAAATAAGCCAACAGAAATAAAATGCAAGAATGATAGATTAAAATAAATAGAGTACGGTTAGGTTGAGTATGAAGATGCAAAGTGATAAAAATAGAAAGAGAAGAAAGAAAATGAATATTAGGGCTAATGATGAATGTGATATCCAAAATACTTTTATTTACATTTTTTTCAAAATCAAGGACATTTTGATCATTTTAAATAAAAACTTAATAATAATAAAAAAATATCATTAAATTAGAGCGTGCAACCTACTTTTTAGTTGCAAATAGAAGCTCCGAAATAGTACTTGTAAATCATGTCCGATGTATGATGGGCCCTTTGTTTGGGTTACAGCTTAGAGTGGCCCATTCAACCGAAATTGCTGCTTGTGTGCATACATAGCCAATTTTATTTTTTTATCTTTTATTTTTTATTTTTTATTTTTTATTTTTTTAGTTTTAGAATCCAACACAATTTTATAAAAAATGCCACAAACTATATAAAAAATTATTAAAAAATTTACGCAATGCTCGTATGAGTCCATGTGGATCTCATACCCATATAAGTATTGTATAGAATTTTTAATAATTTTTTAAGAAATTCTTAACATTGCTCATTTTTTTGTATAAAAGTTATGTTCAATTGTATGACACGGCTTCTTTTTTTTTTTAAAACCAAATAAATTGATTGAGTTGCCTATTGAGATTTTTTTTTTTTCATTGAGGCTGGTTAATTTTTACAGTTGGGCCCTATTAACTTTTTTTTCATAAAATCATAACTAATATCAAAACAAATAATTTGTAGTAGTAAAACAAAATATACATATAGGTAATCTAATGGCCTAAATAAATTTAGCGTAATCCAATGAGACTTACAAACATATCGGTCCCTGTCCGGCATAAATTTAATCAGACTTATGAATTATTGTCTATGCCCACAATGAGTTTAAATTAGTCCTCTATCCCTAGAGAAGGAAAAAAAATTAATGAACCAATATTGTGTTATTTAGGCTGTGTTCGATTCATGAATTTAGGAAAAAAAATTTTAAAAATAGAAAATATATGTAAAATTAAGTAAAATATAAATATATTTTACTTACATTTTTCATTTTTAAATCCCTATCTATAAATTAAATACAACCTCAGAGTATATTGTGTCATTTAGGACCCAAAGCCTGCTACAGTATGCTTCAAGAACGCCATCCTGTTCTATTTGTTAGGCACTATCCCAATGGCCCATCCAGCCCGCTTTTTTAAAATTTAATACCAATATTTAATCATCTTGGGTTGAGTTGGAACAATTTTTTAACCCATTAATTAAATAAGTTGGGTTTGAAATGTTATAATCGGCCCAATCTGGCCCAACCCAATAATAATATATTATATAAAGGGAGAGTTACGGACCGGTCCTATGGACCTGTTTTATTATCCAATAGGTCCTACTAAAAAAATTAAACATTATTTTTCATTTTTATCTCTAGATTCAACACTGCAAATTTATCATTACTTTAAACAAATTTATCACTGATTTAAACAAATTTATCACTAATTTATCATTAATTTAAACAAATTTATCACTGATTTATCACTAATTTAAACAAATTTATCATTGATTTAAACAAATTTATCACGGATTTATCACTAATTTAAACAAATTTATCTCTAATTTAAATAAATTTATCATTGATTTACCACTAATTTAAATAAATTTATTACTGTATACCAAAAAATAATCAATATACAAACAACTCATAAATCTAGTTGGATCTGGGCTTCTAGTCCAGATGATAAATAATACTCCCTCCGTCCCAAAATATTAGTCTCTTGTTCCATTTTTCATTGTCCCAAAATATTAGTCCCACTTCAAAAATCAAGTACAAAAATAATATAAATTTATTATTTTGCCCTTTTTTTAAATTGATAAACAATATAAAAAGTACAATTATGACATTGATATTCCCAAAAAATGTACTATCAAAGGGATAATTTTGGAAAATTAACTTTTTTTAAATGCAATAATTGTACTACCAAAAAAAGTTGGATTCCCCAAAAGGGACCATTATTTTGGGACGGAGTGAGTACTTTCAATACTGATTTATGATCTACATAACAAGCATCATATGCAAAAGAACCACTCACACCAATATCCATTCAAATCTCTCTCTCTCTCTCTCTCTCTCTCTCTCTCTCTCTCTCTCTCTTCAAGTAATCAGTGCACAACTACGACTACTTCCGAAAGTAATAAAGCATTTTCAGGATACTAAAACAAAAAACATGACTGTATAATGGAGACAATCCGAGGCAATTAAGAGTTAGGGTTTCATTGCGGCATGAAAGATGCGATCTGCTCAGATCATGGCTTCGAACAATCCATGGTTGGGACCTTGAACAAGCAGGAATCGGAGGGTGCTGTCGTCAGAAGCAGTGGCAAGGTAACGGGAGTCGGAGGCGGTGACGAAGATCTCATGCCGACGGCGATAAAGCGACAAAAACGATGGAGCTCTGATGATAGAGGGATGGCAGCGATCGGCGGCGACAGAGAGTAGAGAGAGAAAGAGAGAGAGAGAGTAATAACCTTGAAGGACTAAAAATGTTCAGATGTGAGCATAAAAATCTGAGGCTAAAAATGGAATAAACAAAAATGTTCAGGACTTATAGGTGAAAGAGTCTCTATTAAGGACTTGTTGAGTAATAACTCTTGAAAATATGATTGATCCGTAAAAATCCCTTATATAAATTATATATTGTGGGTGTTTGGGAGTTGTTATTTTAGTAGACTATTTTAGTTTTTGATTATTTTAAGAGGCTAAAATTTTTGTGTTTGGGCAGATAGTTGGATTTTTTTGTAGTTAGATGTAATATTTGTGAGAGAAAAAGTGAAATGATTAGGGATTTGATGTGACATTTTGTCTTATTAGCTATTTTAGCCTATTTTGTCTTTTAGTGCTATTTTAGCCACAAAAAAACTACTTCCCAACATATATCTTAGTATATTATAATTTGCTTAGTTTTATTTATATTAAATAAAAAATGGAAATTGACCAATAAATCCCAAATATTAAAATTGTGATCCAGATAGTCTCAAGATTTTTCTTATGTTCCGTTTGGTCCTATTAGATGTATAATGACAAATTTAACTTTTTTTTGGCTGTTACTGTGACAACCCTCACCACTATTTACTGATTAACCACTGATTACTACTAAACTGAGACTAAACATGTTAATTGACTGAAATCTGGAACTGATTGATTGTCTGTATCTGTTTAAGTGCATCTCTATCTGTTTGACTGTTAAACTATCTGTTCATGTTTTATGTTTTAAACTGCAAATTGAAGGCCTTATCGGCGGCCGAATCTGAAATTGATTAGTGATATGTGTTAATCATAATTTATGTGATTTTATGGCATATTTATTTGAAATGTGATTTGGTATGATTAAATAGATTAAAATAAGTTAAATTACACAAGCTGCATTATTTACAACTTTGCCACTTTGTGGCCCACTTCATACCATATGTTGATACTTGAATTATACATTGTTTAGCATCATTTCCTCAGCCATTCCTTGAGTCCTTAGCCGACTAGAGATAGAGAGAGTGAGGAAACTTGGGTTCCACAATTTTAGCTTGGTGATTTAAGGAAATTGAAGGTTGATTGCACGTTTGGACTCCTACACCTAGAATTAGAGACTTAAGGTAGAGATTATACCTTCTTGTTCATGTATTCAAGTTATATGTTGCATGGTTTATGGAAGTCTAGAGATTAAGACATGAATTAGCTTCATATGTTGAATTAAGAGCTTAATCCATGCATGCATGCTGCCATCCTTGAGTTTTGAAGAGTATTGTTCATGAAATTCCACATGAATGTTCATATTTTTGCATTGGACCATGAATTCATCTTGTTTATGGAGAAATTGGCTCATTTGAGCATGTATTTGAAGCTTGAGTTGTTTAAAATCCATGCATGTTATGTTTTACATCATGTTCATGAGATTGGTTTGAAATTGTGTTTAATTGAACTACCTTTGGGCTTTGATTTTACAAATTAAGCTTTGAAACATGTTATATTATGAGTTTTGAGGAGTTTTCCAGAAAATTAGCCCGAGAGGATCGAATTTGGTGCATTAAAACTTGGTTTTGAGCTTGAGGTTCAAATCTGGAATTTCCAGAATTTGGACTCACGCTCGAGCGGGGAAATTGGCGCTCGAGCGTGAAATACGTGCTCCCAGCACTTTGCATTGTTTTACAGTCCGCTCGAGCGGGGGAATGCACGCTCGAGCGGGGACCTGAGTCATACGATTGAGCGTGTGTCGAGCGCCCATCGAGCGTGATTTTCACACATCCAGTACTTTTGCCATGTTTTGCAGTCCGCTCGAGCGTTGGAAGTGACGCTCGAGCGGGGGACCTTTGTCTACATGTTCGCTCGAGCGTAGAAAGCCACGCTCGAGCGTGACCCCTGTTTCTGAAAATTTTGTAAAGTGGTTACAAGTACATCTTTGCATCCTCTTTCCATCCTAGGCATTCCTAGGGCATGTTTAAGGCATCTTAATGAGGATATTGATATAGAACCACACCAAGTCAAATTAAGGATTAAGTTATTGTTTCCCAACTGTGTAACTTAGTGTGTGTTCATCCTGTAACTGTGTAGGGTTAGCATCCGGAGATGCGTACTAGCTTATCTGTAGCTCAGAACTCTGTGAGTAACAATGTTGTAAAGATATATTCAAAAATGATTATCTTCTGAACAATTGAACTGTACTGTTTCCTAAAATGATACTGTTACTGAATGAATGATGTCCTAATTGTGAACTGTATTGTGGCATCCTTAGCAACCTACTGTTACTATACTGTACTGCTACTGTCACAGAGATCTCTGTCGGTTCCCATGTTGGAACCACTACTGTTTACTGATATGATGGCCATCAACTGGCTGTTCGGTCTATTAAGACCTACTGTACTGCTTTGCTATTGGATGTACCACATATGACTGCTATGACTGAATAACTGTTCTGAATGACTGAAATACTGTTTAAATGACTGTTTTCAATATTGAAAGGGCATTCATTCTTAACCTCTTTACGCATATGTTATTCACTGGGCTTTAGCTCACTGCTCATATATATATGTAGATGTACAGGCACCGGACCGTTGCTAGGGGCGTTGGGTTAAGCTCCCGTTTTGTCAAGCCAACCTTTGTGCCTCACTGCGAGGTTCCAGAACTGTTCAAGCCAAGGCTGTTTTGGGGTGTTTTAGTTCTCCCCCTTTGTGTCTGTTTTTGTAATACTGTAAAGACTGAATGATACTGTTACTGTACTATTATGGTAGGGATTTAGTCCTTAACTTGTATGCCTGTAAATGATGCATGTACATACTGTTTGTTCTGAATGTGTATATAATATGAAAAGTCTTTTTGCATACAGACTGTCGCAGCTCATTGGACATCCTTTAATTACTGTTTTGGCTTCCGCCAGTCCCTGTACTCTGTATTACTGTTTCACTGTTAAGCAGGCCTTCGGTAATCTCGGATTACTGGCCGGTTACGGTACTAAACCCATAGGGGCGAGTTTGGGTCGTGACAGAGTGGTATCAGAGCGATACTAAACCACGAGTTATACCGCACACACGTGTCCAAATGAGCTATAGGATGTCCTAGAAAAGTAATAGGGCATTACATGAGCATGAAAAGTGTGTGTGGACATGATATGACTATATGTGCTAATGTGTTAAATGTTTAAAGTATGCAACTTCCTATGTTTATTATTACTGTGTTGCATATAGTGAAATTGATAATGCAAGAACTGCCGAGGAAACTGAATCATCTGACGCCAAAATGGCGAGACTTGAAAGAACAGTTGAACTGCTAACTGAAGCCTTAAGGCAACAGCAACAACAGAACCAACAGCCCCCACCTCCTCTGGTACAGCCGGAACAGAATGTGAATGATGACATCATCACTCTAACACAGAAATTTAGCAAGATGAAACAGCCATCCTTTCAGGGAGGCCTCGAACCCTTAAAGGCTGAAGCATGGGTTCTTGAAACAGAAAAGTTATTTGAAGTGTTTCCATGTTCAAAGGCACACATAGTACTGCTAGCTACCTTCACCTTACAAAAGGAGGCCAGAAGGTGGTGGATGCTAATCCATGACACTAACACAGTTGTGACTTGGGCTCAGTTTAAGGAGTCCTTCTTTGAGAAATATTTTCCACAGTGTGTCCGAGACCGCAAGGTGACTGAATTTGAACAGTTAAGGCAAGGTACCATGTCTGTTGTTGAATATGAATCGAAATTTACTGAACTTGCCAGATATGCACCACACATGGTGGACACTGACTATAAGAAGGCCAGGAAATTCGAAGGCGGCCTTAATGTCGAAGTACTTGACAGAATTAACATGTTGAAATTGCACAAGTATATGGATGTTCTTGACCGGGCCATTATAGCTGAATCAAATATTGAAGCACTAAAACAAACTGAAACACCAGCGTCTGAATGGCGTGGTAAGAGACGAGGCTTTAAATTCAAGAAAGGCAGGAACAATCCGTTGAACAAAAAGCAGAATACAGGGTCAACGACTAGCTCTAGTCAAGGGAACCATTCCATACCGCCCTGTTCTAAATGTGGTAAGAACCATAAGGGAGTTTGTTATAAACTTTCTGGTGCTTGTTACAGGTGTGGCAAGGTGGGCCACATGGTCAAAGATTGCCCTTCCACTTCACAGGGCAATAGTAAAGCTGCACCTAGCACAGCAGCATCAACTGTTGCACCAAAACCTAACCCTAAAGCTACTGGGAAAGAGCCTATGAGGCAAGGCCGAGTGTTTGCACTCGTACCGGGAGATATACAGAATACCGAGACCGTTGTGTCAGGTATACTTTCAATTTGTGCTCAAAATGCATATGTTTTGATTGATTCGGGATCTACACATTCATATGTATCGCATGCTTTTTCCCGAAAATTGAATAGACCGTTGGAACCCATGAATTACTTGTTAGCTGTATCTTCACCTGTTGGAGGATCTATGACTTGTGCTTATATGTATCCTGCATGTGAGATTATTGTTGAAGATGCGCATTTATATATTGATTTACTGCTGTTGAACATTGACCATTTTGATGTAATATTGGGAATAGACTGGTTAACAAAATATCATGCCACCATAGACTGTGTAACAAAACAAGTTGTTTTCCGTCCACCTGGATTGCCTGAATTCGTGTTTAATGGAGTTGGAGTAGTACCTCCCCCATATCTGATTTCATCCAAGAAAGCTTTTAAACTGATTAGGAAGAGGTGTAAGGGGTATCTATGTTCTGTGTTGACTGTACCTACTGATGCTAACACTGATGTGAACAGTATTCCTATAATCAGAGAATTCCCAGATGTTTTCCCAGATGATCTGCCAAGGGACTTGATTGATAGGGACGTTGAGTTCACCATTGATGTAATTCCGGGTACACAGCCAGTATCTAAAGCTCCCTACAGAATGGCACCGACTGAGTTGAAAGAGTTGAAAGTTCAGCTTCAAGAATTGTTAGATAAGAAGTTCATCAGGCCCAGTACTTCACCGTGGGGCGCACCAGTCTTATTTGTGAAAAAGAAAGACGGCTCATTGAGACTCTACATTGACTACCGCAAACTGAACAAGGTAACAGTGAAAAACAAATATCCACTCCCTCGCATTGATGATTTATTTGACCAGTTAGAGGGTGCCCAAGTGTTCTCCAAAATTGACCTTAGATCTGGATACCACCAGTTGAAAGTCAAGACAGGGGACATTGAAAAGACTGCATTTCGAACGAGGTATGGACACTATGAATTCTTAGTTATGCCTTTCGGAGTTACCAATGCACCTGCTGCATTTATGGACCTTATGAATAGAATTTTTAAACCGTACCTTGATGACTTTATAGTTGTATTTATAGATGACATTTTAATTTATTCCAAAAGCACTGAGGAACATGAACATCATTTGAGAATTGCCCTATGTAGACACCCTATTTTTGACCGTCCTTAAGACTTGGACGTCATCGTTTGAACACTCGATGATCATCCCTGTTCGTGTTCGTCTTGAGTTCTCGGAGGTTTCGGCTACGCGCCTTGCCTCAAGACCTCTCGACTTGTTTGTTTTGTGTTTGGTTTTGCATCAAACACTTGTTGTTTTGCTTCTGAGGGTGGGAAATAGCTTGTAGGCCATCCGCACACCTCACCGGCCATGGCTTGAGGCCACCGGCCTTGTTTCCTTGCCACCGGCCACTGGTGATGGCCGGTCGGCACTATTGATGGTCGGCCGGCACATTTTGTGGTCGGTCGGCCAACATAGCCACTTTTTTTGGCTGAGACCTTTTCTTGAGGGGGTTTGAACCTTTTGAACCCCCTGTTTTAGCTTCTTGAGGAAGCTTGAACCTTTGAACCCTTGGTTTTTAGCTTCTTAAGGAAGCTTGAACCTTTTGAACCCTTGGTCTAGCTTCTCCAAGAAGCTTGAACCCTTTGCACCTTTGCTCTAGCTTCTCCAAGAAGCTTGAACCATTGTCTAGCTTCTCCAAGAAGCTTGCCCCCTTTGCCTAGCTTCTCCAAGAAGCTTGGCCCCTTTGCTCCAAGCTTCTAAGAGAAGCTTGGACCCTTGTTCCTCTATAAAAGAAGAGCTCCTCTTCCATTGCAAAGGTCCAAAAAAAATTGTCTAAGGCAAAAACTATACACTTCCCTCAATATCTCTACATTCCAAGCTCCAAAGTCCATAGTTCTTGGCCCCTTTGCACACCAACTCTTAGCCTAACACCTCCATCATCAACCTAAGGATCTTGGAGGCCATTTTCAGAGGTTGAAGGTCTGGTTTTGTGGTCTCAAAGCTGCTGGTTTTGCTGCAACTACAAGGGTAACACACTTTACCCTCTTTTGGTCTTTATTTTGCTTCATCTTTTAGCCATACTTAGAAGCATTTTCGAGCTTTGTCATAAACTGAAAAAAGTCTTATCTTAAGCTCCTTTTGAAGTTTGTTTAAGATCACTTTTGTGTTTGGGGTTGTTTACCCCCTCTTAGGCCTTATTTGGCCTCATTTTTGTGCCTTTTTTGTGAGCTTCGGGATCACCCTGTATTGGCCTTCTCACCACTGAAATCCAGAGGGATTTCAGTGGTGGGGATGATGTTTTGAGGTCCTAAGAAGGAGAGGGTCATCCCCTCTCCTTATTGTCTTGTTTACTTGCATTTTTGGCCTTACAAAGGAGCCCATACTTGCATGCTTCCAAGCTTTGTTTCAAGTATTTTTCAGTGGGTTTTAGGACCCCCATAAGCCATTTCCAGAGTTGTTTTGGTCATGTTGAGTGTCCTTCTTGCATGTGTAGAGTAACCCTCTTATTGGCCTTTCAAAGGAGCACCTCATTCTTGCATGGATTGGACACATTTCAGTGGGTATTTGGTCATATTTTAGCATGCCTTAGATCTGTTTTTGCTTGGTTTAATGGTCTCTTGCATGCATCATATGCTTGCCTTGTAATCCCATGTTTTGGCCTAACATGCATCATGTTGTGAGATGACATTTTAGTATGATTTTGGTTAGGTTCCAAGAAGGTTTTAGCACTGTTTTGCCATGCTTGAGGTCTGGTTTTTGTTTATTTTGGTCATGTTTTCCATGATTTGTGTAGCCATCTTGCATTCTAGCTTGTTAGCCTAGGATGTGTGGGTCACTATCATGCTTTACTTAGCTTATTCTCATGATTTGGCATCATTGGAGACCACATTTCAGTCCATGTTCCATGCTTGCATACTTGCATTTTCCATCCCTTTCATGCTTTGAAGAGTTGATGGTTTATGCTCCATGTTTAGGCTCTTGTGCATGCATACTGTGTGTGTGTTTCATGCCTTTGTTGCATCATTATGGCCACTGATTTTGGCATGCTTGAGAGCTACCCATGTTAGTGTAAGTCCATCTCACCATGTTGTTGCATGTTTGTTTCATTGTGCATGTTGTTGCATGCTATACACGTCCACATGTTTAGGTTGTATGCCTATTGCATATTGCATGTTCACATGCTCATGTTGCATGCTTAGCTTGCATGTTTAGGTTGCATATCATGGCATGCATCTCTTGCCTCTTGAATTGATTATGATAGAGGTTGGGGCCCATTATTTGTTTTGTGCATCTCATTCCATATTGAAATGCACAACTTGGCTTCTTTGGCCATCACGCATTGAAATGCGCGATTGGTGGCCCGAGGGCCAAGTCTCAAACTCCTTTGAGTCATAAATATGATAAGGAGTGTGGTTGGTGCACACATTGCTTGAAAATGCATTGCCATGCCATGTTTGCCATCTGCTGCTGTCAAAACAGGTTTCTACAGGAAGAATTGGTCGGCCGGCCATCTCTATTGTCGACCGACCAAACATATTTGGCCGAGAGCTCAATTAATGGTCGATGACCATCCTACCATGGCCGGTGATGTTTCCCCCTAGCCGGTGGTGTTCCCCAGTGCCCATAGAGTGTTTCTTGGGATTTGTGCAAATCTCAGAGGAGCAGAGCAGGGTAAACAGAGGCAGCTTGTGCATGGCGACGGATTTCCGAGCAAACCCGAGCACGCGTGCATTGGACCCTCTTCCGAAGCCTTCTACTGCTTTCTTAGCTTAGTTAATTTGCTTAACTAGTTAAGTGGTCTGTAATATTTAATTAGCTTGTAAGTTAATTGATTTGTATTATTCTTTTGGTCCCTCCGAGCAGGGGCAAATTTGTAATAAGTGTGGATGCGTGTATGCATGTCTTCCAACCCCCACTTCTTTCTCCATTTTACTTACCTACTTTTGATGGTTAGTATTAGGGCATATTTAAATTAGCATACCTTATGCTATGCATGCGTGCATCCATACATTTGTCTTGCATGCACCGGGCTTGGCACATCATGCTAACTGCATTGTATTTCAATTCCAAGTTGAATACATGTTATTTGTAGCATCTCATATGCCATCTTAGATTAGCCGAGCCTATTCTAGCTGCATTTTGCCTGTGTTGCATTAGTCATCTTAACATGAACTAGGATCATGCATTGATTACTAACTAGTTTATATTTTGGCTTGGAGTACTAGGTAAGCTTTTATGCTTTAGCATCCTTGCATGCATGTGAGTGTTTGCCATGACAGCATGCTTGCCATGAGGCTAATTGCTTATGTGATATAACTGCCTGAATGTCTGTGGATGAAGGTTGGATTGTTTGAATTGGAATAATTCATTGAAATCCGTATTTTAGCCTACTTGCGAGTAACAAATCTCAAACCATCTTCAAACAAATGGATATGCAATGCTTTGTTCCAAATTAGGCGATCTAGTCTATACTTGTTTTGCTGTGCGCATCACGTAGTAATTTTAGGCTAATTAACCGGAATAAGAGCACTTAATGTTTTCAAAACAAGATATCATGATTAGTAGAGGCCGATCTTTGATCGGGTGAGCGGGGGTGCTCATAGCTGACCTTCCCCAATCGTACCCAAGTTCCCGAGCCGAGGCAACTTTGGTGATGATGGACACGTGGCCTTAGGCAAACGAGTCAAGGTTTCCTAAATTTCCCCAAAAATAAAACATTTAGGTGGCGACTCTGTATCTGGCAAAGCAGTCCATGTTTGGTACTTCTTTTCTAAAAATCTGTTTTCTCAAAACGATTTGCCGAATTTGGACTATTTGGTTCAGATTAAGAACCGTGACAATTTGAGTCCGAACTGTAGTGAGCCCAAACGAACAGAATGGGGGTCCTCCCCCGGGGCGTTTGGGGACGTCTACACCCTACAGACCCTAAGAGAACAGAAACTGTATGCTAAACTGACTAAATGTGAATTTTGGTTAGACAGTGTGATATTTTTGGGACATGTGATCAGTAAGGATGGTATTACAGTTGACCCACAGAAAATTGAAGCAGTAGTGAACTGGCCCAGACCGACAAATATTACCGAAGTCCGAAGTTTTCTAGGCTTAGCCAGGTATCACAGAAGATTTGTCAAAGACTTCTCCAAAATTGCCCTACCACTGACACAATTGACTCAGAAAGGGATATCATTTGACTGGACCGACCAGAGGGAATCAGCTTTTCAGAAGTTGAAAACTCGACTAGTGACTGCACCGATTCTCACTTTACCCTTAGGTACGGATGGTTATACTGTATATAGTGATGCTTCTTATAAGGGTTTGGGATGTGTTTTAATGCAGAATGGTAAAGTTATTGCATATGCTTCCCGACAACTGAGACCACATGAAAAGAACTACCCGACCCATGACTTGGAACTTGCTGCAGTAGTGTTTGCACTGAAAATTTGGCGTCACTACCTTTATAGGGCAACATGTGAGGTGTATACAAACCACAAAAGTTTGAAATACTTCTTCACACAGAAAGAATTGAACATGAGGCAGCGGAGATGGTTAGAATTGATAAAAGATTACGATCTGCAAATTTTGTACCATCCAGGGAAAGCTAACACCGTTGCCGATGCACTGAGTCGGAAATCGATTGGGAACTTAGCCTGTTTACTCACCGGACAGAAAGAGTTGCTATGTGACCTTGAAAGACTTGATATTGAGATTGTTTTGCGTGAACAAGGTGGAACAATAGCCGCTATTTCTGCTCAGCCAGCACTGATTGAAGAGATTAAAGAGAAACAACAACATGATGACTTCTTGAAGAAGATCATCAAAGAACGGGAATCCAAACTGAGGCCAGATTTCAAATTTGAGAATAATGTGTTGAAATTTTAGGGAAGATTGTGTGTACCGAGTGATTCTGAACTGAAAAGAAAAATTCTGCAAGAAGGCCACAATTCGAAATTGTCTACTCATCCGGGAAATACGAAAATGTACCAAGACTTGAAACTGAATTTCTGTGGCCGGGGGAATGAAGAAAGAAATTGCTGATTTTGTATCGAAATGTCTTCATTGCCAACAAGTTAAAGCCGAACATCAACGACCCGCAGGTTTACTGCAACCCTTACCGATACCGGAGTGGAAATAGGAACATATCACCATGGATTTTATTGTTGGTTTACCTCGCTCCAGTAAAGGTATGGATTCAATTTGGGTTATTGTTGATAGACTGACTAAATCTGCTCATTTCTTACCTGTCAAAACAATTTATAATGCGGACAAATTGGCTGCGATCTATATTGATGAGATTGTTAGATTGCATGGAGTGCCTGTGTCCATTGTTTCTGATAGGTACTCGAAGTTTATATCGAGATTTTGGCAAAGCCTGCAGACAGCATTGGGTACTGAACTGAGATTGAGTAGTGCCTTCCATCCTCAAATAGATGGCCAGTCAGAAAGAACCATCCAGACTCTGGAGGATTTACTAAGAATGTGTGTCCTTGATTTTCAGGAAAATTTGGAAAGTCACTTACCTTTAGCCGAATTTGCCTACAACAACAGCTTTCATTCGAGCATTGGTATGGCGCCTTTCGAGGCTTTGTATGGCAGAAAATGTAGATCTCCGATTTGCTAGGCAGAAGTTGGAGATGGGCCTTTGCTTGGGCCCGGAATTGTACATAAAACTACTGAAAAAGTGAAACTAATTCAACAGAGACTGAGAACCGCACAGAGCCGACAGAAAAGTTATGCGGATGTCAGAGGGCGAGACAGAGAATATGAAGTAGGTGATCACGTTTTTGTGAAAGTGACATCGATGAAAGGCCAGACTCGTTTTGGATTCAAGGGTAAGCTAGCGCTGAGATATGTCGGATCGTATGAGATTATTGAGAAAATCAATCCGGTAGCGTATCAAGTAGCGTTTCCTCCTGAAATAGAGCATATGCATAACGTGTTCCATATTTCAATGTTGAGGGATTACCTCCGGGATCCTTTCCATGTGATTGAGCCTACCCGTGTAGTGCTAAGTGACGACTACACTTACGAAGAACAACCCATTCAGATTGTGAACAGACGGATCAAGAAGTTAAGAAATAAAGAGATTCCGTTAGTGAAAGTTGACTGGCAAAACCATGGTGGCGTGTATGCCACTTGGGAAAGGGCAGACGATATGATGAAGAGATATCCTGAATTGTTCCCATTGAATCCTGTTTTCTTCTAGAATGAAGGTAATTCGAGTTTGGAGGACCAAACTCTTTATAAGGAGAGGAGCCTATGACAACCCTCACCACTGTTTACTAATTAACCACTGATTACTGCTAAACTGAGACTAAACATGTTAATTGACTGAAATCTGGAACTGATTGATTGTCTGTATCTGTTTAAGTGCATCTCTATATGTTCGACTGTTAAACTATCTGTTCATGTTTTATGTTTTAAACTGCAAATTGAAGACCTTATCGGCGGCCGAATCTGAAATTGATTAGTGATATGTGTTAATCATAATTTATGTGATTTTATGACATATTTATTTGAAATGTGATTTGGTATGATTAAATAGATTAAAATAAGTTAAATTACACAAGCTGCATTATTTACAACTTTGCCACTTAGTGGCCCACTTCATACCATATGTTGATACTTGAATTATACATTGTTTAGCATCATTTCCTCAGCCATTCCTTGAGTCCTTAGCCGACTAGAGATAGAGAGAGTGAGGAAACTTGAGTTCCACAATTCTAGCTTGGTGATTTGAGGAAATTGAAGGTTGATTGCATGTTTGGACTCCTACACCTAGAATTGGAGACTTAAGGTAGAGATTATACCTTCTTGTTCATGTATTCAAGTTATATGTTGCATGGTTTATGGAAGTCTAGAGATTAAGACATGAATTAGCTTCATATGTTGAATTAAGAGCTTAATCCATGCATGCATGTTGCCATCCTTGAGTTTTGAAGAGTACTGTTCATGAAATTCCACATGCATGTTCATATTTTTGCATTGGACCATGAATTCATCTTGTTTACGGAGAAATTGGCTCATTTGAGCATGTATTTGAAGCTTGAGTTGTTTAAAATCCATGCATGTTATGTTTTACATCATGTTCATGAGATTGGTTTGAAATTGTGTTTAATTGAACTACCTTTGGGCTTTGATTTTACAAATTGAGCTTTGAAACATGTTATTTATGAGTTTTGAGGAGTTTTCCAGAAAATTAGCCCGAGAGGATCGAATTTGGTGCATTAAAACTTGGTTTTGAGCTTGAGGTTCAAATCTGGAATTTCCAGAATTTGGACTCACGCTCGAGCGGGAATTGGCGCTCGAGCGTGAAATACGTGCTCCTAGCACTTTGCATTGTTTTACAGTCCGCTCGAGCGGGGGAATGCACGCTCGAGCGGGGACCTGAGTCATACGATTGAGCGTGTGTCGAGCGCCCATCGAGCGTGATTTTCACAAATCCAGTACTTTTGCCATGTTTTGCAGTCCGCTCGAGCGTTGGAAGTGACGCTCGAGCGGGGGACCTTTGTCTGCATGTTCGCTCGAGCGTAGAAAGCCACGCTCGAGCATGACCCCTGTTTCTGAAAATTTTGTAAAGTGGTTACAAGTACATCTTTGCATCCTCTTTCCATCCTAGGCATTTCTAGGGCATGTTTAAGGCATCTTAATGAGGATATTGATATAGAATCACACCGAGTCAAATTAGGGATTAAGTTATTGTTTCCCAACTGTGTAACTTAGTGTGTGTTCATCCTGTAACTGTGTAGGGTTGACATCCGGAGACGCGTACTAGCTTATCTGTAGCCCAGAACTCTGTGAGTAACAATGTTGTAAAGATATGTTCAAAAATGATTATCTTCTGAACAATTGAACTGTACTGTTTCCTGAAATGATACTGTTACTGAATGAATGATGTCCTAATTGTGAATTGTATTGTGGCATCCTTAGCAACCTACTATCACAGAGATCTCTGTCGGTTCCCATGTTGGAACTACTACTGTTTACTGATATGATGGCCATCAACTGGCTGTTCGGTCTATTAAGACCTATTGTACTGCTTTGCTATTGGATGTACCACATATGACTGCTATGACTGAATAACTGTTCTGAATGACTGAAATACTGTTTAAATGACTGTTTTCAATACTGAAAGGGCATTCATTCTTAACCTCTTTACGCATATGTTATTCACTAGGCTTTAGCTCACTGCTCATATATATATGTAGGTGTACAGGCACCGGACCGTTGCTAGGGGCGTTGGGTTAAGCTCCCGTTTTGTCAAGCCAACCTTTGTGCCTCACTGCGAGGTTCTAGAACTGTTCAAGCCAAGGCTGTTTTGGGGTGTTTTAGTTCTCCCCCTTTGTGTCTGTTTTTGTAATACTGTAAAGACTGAATGATACTGTTACTGTACTATTATGGTAGGGATTTAGTCCCTAACCTGTATGCCTGTAAATGATGCATGTACATACTGTTCGTTCTGAATGTGTATATAATATGAAAAGTCTTTTTGCATACAGACTGTCGCAGCTCATTGGACATCCTTTAATTACTGTTTTGGCTTCCGCCAACCCCTGTACTCTGTATTACTATTTCACTATTAAGCAGGCCTTCGGTAATCTCGGATTACTGGCCGGTTACGGTACTAAACCCATAGGGGCGGGTTTGGGTCGTGACAGTTACAGTGGGAAGAAGTGGATGTCACAGTACGAATAATACACTATAACAATTTTAGAATCCTTCATTGTGGTGGAACATGTCACATCAATACTCTCCCAACCTTTTGTTGATTTTTACTAGGTGTTCCAGTGGGAAATTGTGGGCATCACAGTGGAAAAAAGTACACTATAGCCGTTTTAGAACCCTTGTGGTGGAACATGCCACATGTCACATTAGTTGGTTTTTTGTTAGGTGTTACAATAGGGGGAAAAAATGAGTATCACAGTAAGTAAAGGTACAACCATCCAACAAAAATTTCCAAATATACAAAACAAGATCTCACACGATTATATTGTTAATACCAATAGAACTTATTAGAGCAATAGAAAAAGTTTGGGACTAATTGGAGTAACTGTTACTTAGATGGACTTTTTGATAATTTTCCCAAGTTAGGCTTAGAAAGAAAATATATATCTATCTAAGTTTGTACCTAAGATGTAATAGCTAAATATTAAGCTTTTAGACCTAAATCACATAATTATTAATTATTATTTAATATATAAATTTATGGGCACTCAATTCATAAATCTAAATTTAAAATTTGTTTGGCTAAAGGTCTGGCTGCTCAAATACTTTGTCCAAAAGGACAAGCTTAGTGAAATGACCAAAATACCCTCCCTAACTTGTCATATCTCTCTCTTTAATATCTTCTCTTCACAGCACCAACGAATGCACCAATGTCCCCATCGTCCTTCGCCAGAGTACCCCATCCGCTGCAACGCCTCATTCTCTCTCGTTCTTCTCATTTGGAATCTCTCTCTCTCTCTCTCTCTCTCTCTCTCTCTCTCTCTCTCACCATCGTCGAATCAAAGAAAACAATCGTCAAACTCTCATCATCTCTGAACTCTCACCGAAGATTTCCCCAGTGAAGTCCGAACAACTAGATCTCAGGCAGCAGAAGTCAGACTGTTAGTCGTAGTTCTTAGCGGTAAGTCTTTAGATCTACTAGATTTGTGGCAGATTTGAGATCTAAGGTCTCTCAAATATATTATGGATCTGAGACCTGAGAACGACACCGATTTCCCTCATCCTCCGCCGCTCTCTCTCTTACCTAAACACCATTTTTATTTTTGAACTCTGTGATTTTGGATAAAAAATCTT
Source organism: Camellia japonica (assembly GCA_030407325.1). Classification (NCBI taxonomy): domain Eukaryota; kingdom Viridiplantae; phylum Streptophyta; class Magnoliopsida; order Ericales; family Theaceae; genus Camellia; species Camellia japonica. Next base: position 84,021,304 of record JAPPVO010000003.1, read on the forward strand.
GAGATCAGTTTGTAACACCCAAAAATATATGAAATTACAACATTGTTTTGGGCCATAGTGGAATTAGGAGAAACTTATGCAATTGTTATTCAGAACCACATGGAATTCATGGATGCCATGTGGTGAAACCACATAATGCAACAGTAGTTGCATAATGTTGCACAGTAAGGGTCCTCTCACCTATAAATATGTGAGTTTGCATAGTAATGAAATCATAAAAATAACAAACGAGGGGTATATGAAAGAGTGAGTCGAAGTCAGAAGTGAGAGTTAAGGATCAAATTTGAGGTGAGTTTTATTATATTTTGAGCTTCCATAACTTGTTTTTTTTTTTTTGTAAAATCTGTTTTGCAAATTATATTAGTTTTTAAAATATGTTATTGTTAAAAGAACCTTATTTTCTTAAAAGGGAAACCCATGGATAAAACTGTTTATGAAATGTGTTTTTAAACAATGATTTTGTAAGTATCACTACGGAGGTCTCGTGCCTTGAGGGACTTAAATTACCATTGGCTTTTTGAATTGTCACTTTATGTGACCATCTGTTCTAATCTGTTATCACTTTAAGTAACCCTCTATTTGTTATGGATCCACTGACCCTCTATTCTGTTATATTGTCACTTTTGTGACCCTCTGAAGGTCTCATGCCTGGGGACTCAAATATTTGGCCCTCTAAAGGTCCCATGTATGGGGGACTTAAATATCTATTGACTATTTGTTCTGTTCTGTACCGTGGTTATGATTATTTTCTTATTATGATATCTGCATTATATTTCTGTTATTCAAAATGATTTCCATATTATGTATTCTGTATTTTAATATCAAACTAAGCTCTGTTTAGCTTAATAATTATCCATAGTGATTTTTATACCCTTAAGCTCTCAGTATAATATTTCTCACTCTGCCATGTGCTTATAGTTGTTAACCACTTTCATGTGACATGTCAGGACTAGTGCGTAGGGTAGGTATAAGGCACTTGTAGTCATAGCTCTGGAAATGTAATTGAATAATAGCTCCAATGTATATATTTTTGTTATAATTAAATTAAGTTCTGGGTACCCTTTTATTTTACTCTGCTGCACTATTATTTTGTTATGACTTCAGTTATTGTCTTGTTGCAACGCTAAACCTCTGGGTACCAGGTTTAGGTCGTGACATAGTTTCCATGGAGATTGGATCTGTCACTAAAGGAACGATCAGAAGAGGAACCGACGTTGCCGTGGCTCTAGATTCGTCGTCTTTTTCTTCTTTCATTATAGTCGAAGTAGACATCACCGATATTGTCCTCTCTCACATTCTCAACAAAGGAAGATCTTCTCATTTTTGTTTGTTTCCTGGGAAAAAAATATTATTAATCTCCTTTATTTGTTACCACGAAAAGAAGATTTTCCAGGGAATAGTTTGTTTTCACATAAAAAGTTATTAGATGCATTTGATGGTTAACAAGTTGTATAGTAATTATTTGTAGTTCACATACGTCTATGTTGATTAGTAATTTGATTGGTATAGTTTTGGGCTTTTTAGTTGGGAATTAATATAGAAAATGAATTCTAGGCAGTATAACTTAATTACTAATCTAAAACAAGTAGGATTAGTTTCGTTTTCTTTCACTGGTCTAAAGATCTGTGAGGACTCAATCAATTTCTATATTATATGCCTATATACGCTACATTTCTATTTTAGCTAATCATTGTTTTAATACACGCTTCAACAAGCATCTTTGTTTGAAATATTATTTTTTTCCACAATCATCGAGTCTCCAAATCTCAGGTTCTAATCCTCCTCCTCTCTCTCTATGATTACAGAGTCTATCTTCTGCGAGATGTTTATCGATTAATTCCTTGTCGTCTTCTTGTTGACGGATCTTTGGTTGTTTTGATGGATCTTGTATCTATGTAAAAATTTGAGTGACAGATCTTGGAGTATTTGTGTGAAATTTTCCATCTAGATCTGTAATGTGTGTGAATATGTTATAAAGGCTCTGGATTTGGATTAAAGGATCTGGTTTTGTTTAATTTTTAGATCTATTATTAAATTATTGGTATTTATTTTTTTTCATTGTTGTTGTTGTTGATGATGATTTTAACAGATAGTGGCAAAAAATGTGTGTGGAGAGGGTTATATCTCTATATATGTGTGGTTATTCAATGAAATGTTTTGAACAAATAGGTTGTTTTATTGTTGTGTTGTTGTTGTTGTTGTTGTTGTTGTTGATAAAATCCCATTGGAGATTTTCTTTTTGTTTGTTTTGGAAGAGAGTGGAGAACATATAGGTTGTTTTGTTGTTGTTGTTGTTGTTGTTGATGATGATGATGATGATGATGAAGAATTTCGATAGATAAGGGAAATATGTTTGGTAAATTTCAATAGATAAAAAAATGTTGTTGAACAGATGATTGAAAAATTTGAACAAAAAGATATAAATTTGAACATATAAGAGCAAAAAATTGAACAAATAGTTACAAAATTAAATAGATAAAAAATATATAGTTTGAAAATTTTGAACATTAGGGTAAAAAATTTGAACAAATCGGAAAATTTTGAACAGATAGTCAACGAAAGTCAACAGATAAATTAAGGGATAAAAGTAGAAACAAAATGTCATTTAAAACAAATAAAAGGACTTCTCACCAAACTATTTCACAAATGATGAACCTCTCACTAACAAAAAATATCTACTAGATGCAATGACTTGTACCCTTATTAGTTTGGATTTTTTAACAATTTACTCTAAATTTATTAAGCGAGCTTAGAATTGTAATATTACTTTAGGATTGGGATTGAGAAAGACTTTTAGGCCCATAGTTAGCCGAGCTAGATTTTACATAAATTTTTTAAATATTTTTTTACCCAAGCCTGACTTGAACCCGATCTGACTCGATGTTTGTTCACTCTCTAATTGTTATCATATGAGATATTATGATTTATTCCCCAAAGAAATATTGAAAAAAAAAAATTAATGTGCAATTTACATTTTTGGTTGGTTTAAAAGTCATTACATAAGCATGTTGTTTAATTGAAAGGATAAATCAGCTCTTCTACTTGCAAAGAAAATAGGATCATAAAATTATTAGCAAAATCCAGTTGCTTAAAGCCCATCTTGTTTTAAAAATAAAAATAAATGGCCAATTTTCAAGACAACATTTTGGTTCTTTATCTTTTGTGATAAATATTGTCATTAGATTTTGTGACAATATTTTCAAATTTTCAAATTTCAAAAAATTTTAGACCTTTTTTTTGGATGATCAAGTATATTTTTTTGAGTTTTTACAAAAAAACAAATGTACAGATGTGATGTAATCCAAATAAGTGCACATATTTAGGGGTTATTTAAAATGATCTAAATTAATATATTTTTTTACTTTTTACAAAAAGATTTGAAAAAAATAAAAAAGTGATATAATCTAAAAAAGATAAAAAGATTAAAAAAAATATATACTATTTTAGGAGATGCCAAATAGCCCCTTAGTTTATGCCAAATAGTGCCTTAATATGATCATTTTAATATTATTATTTTATAAAATGAGTGTTGCTATATTCCCCGAATTTGGGCTCATTCAAATTGTTTGAATTTGTGCATGTCAGTCATCTAGTTGAATGCGGGTTGACACACTAGTAGACAAACGTGACAGCCGCGGTTGATAAGAGTAACACCCACAATTGATAAGAGAAAGACCGGTTGTCCTAGCAATCGTTTGGACAAATACCGAACTTATATAATTTGAGCAATTCGGATGAATTCAAATTCAGGCCTCGTTTGGGAACAGGCTAATTTAGTAACTTTTTGGCTATTTGGCTAAAATATGAGCTAAAAAAAAACTAGTATGTTTGGGATGACTTTTTGGCTTTTTATGAAAAGCTGTGCAAAAAATAGAGAGAAAGAGAATTTTTGATTTTTTAATATAAGTTGTTGATTTTTTGACTAACTTAATAATTTTTTAACTTTTTGACTAAACGGGAGGATTCCCAAATGAGGCATCAGTGAATCAATAATTTCTCTTATTAAATTTATTAATGAAATTAGAATTTGCTCTGTTTAAAACAAACAAATTTTATATTTTAAAATAAATAAAAAAGAAATAAGATAGGCACCAAAAAAACGTCATGGTAAGAATATCAAACTTACTGCGCTACCAAAACCACCGTGGACCAATCGGTGACATCTCGGCGTTACTGTCTGTAGGGGTGGGCGCGGGTCGGTTGCGGCCACGGAACTTCCAATCCGCCATCCGTCCGCCAGATTAGCGGATTGGAGAAAATCAATCCGCATCCGTCTGCCAATCCGGCGGATGTGGATTGAGCGGATTGTCGGTTTGACGGATGGATGCGAATCGGTTTAGCGATTTAAAATTTTAAAAATTTTCAACATAATTCAATTTGTGCACTTCCTCAAAAAAAAAGAAAAGAAAAGAAGAAAGTATTTTCAGTTAATGACTTAAAAAAACATTACAATCACTGCATGCCTCATCCAAAGTAAGAAAATTTGAAACTTTAGAATATCAGAATCACTGCATGTCTCATCCACATACTACAATCACAGCATGTCTCATCCACATAAAGTATTACAATCTGTGGTTATTAAAATATAAAAACAATTCAAACCACAAAAATCATAAAACGACCAGTAGTAGAGATCAGGGCCGGCCCTGAGATTTAGGGGGCCTAAGGCGAACTTTGAAAATAGGGACTCCTTTTACATTGAAAAAAAAATTTCATAAATAAAACGATAAGTTATAACTTTTTTATTTGTTTGTAGCCACAAAAAAGATTTACTTGCACATATAATCATTAAAATTATAAACAAAACAATTTAATGAAACAAAATTAGGACAAAAAAATTAGGAAAAAATTATTCAATTAAAACTGATAAAGGCCTAGGTAAAAAAATTTGGGCAAAATTATTTATTCTACTAAAATCTAATAGATAAAGAAGGTTAAAAAAAAAAAAAATAGGGCCCATATATTGTATGTATTGTTTTTCTTGGGCCCAAACATTTTTTTTATATATATATATTTTCATTTTAATAAATATAAGCAAAAAAACTACACTTATAAATAAATATGGGCTAAATCATACATGGACTCAATAAAATATTTTGGGGCCCTTTAAATTGATCCTAAAACCAAAAAAAAAAAAAAACATTAAGCCTATAATATTTTTTCAAATTTAGGGGCCCTATTTTTGGGCCAAAATTTTGGAGCCTAAGGCCCAGGCCTTATTGGCCTTAGGTCAGGGCCGGCCCTGGTAGAGATTGTATGTTTCTGTATTGTTACATCTATATTTGTTTTTGAAAACAAAAATCAACCAGCATATATCATATTTTCTATTTATTATTTTTAGAGATAGATTTAAAAACCAAAAAATATAGATAAATAATACATTTATTTATTTTAATTCAAAAAAGATATTCAAGTTAAAAACTTTTTTTCAACAGAATATTTAAACTATTTTTTAATTGAAAATACAAACAGAATATTTATACAAACTGAAAACACAAAGTTTTATAAATTACTAGGGGTGTTCGTGGTTTGGCGGTTCGGTTGCGGCCAAAAAAATCTCAAATCCGCCATCCGTCCGTCAGATTGGTGGATTGGAGAAAATCAATCCGCAACCGTCCGCTCGTCATCACGCATCCGTCCGAAATGCGGCGGATCGGTTCGGTTCGGTCGATTTTGGCGGATCGGTATATACGCTGCTCACCCTATCTGTCTGTACTGTCAACTCTCTCCAACCTCGTTTCTCTCTCTTCGATCACCTCTTCTCTCTGTCTCTCTCTCTACAAATCCTCCGAAACCTTCAAAACCCTCAAATCAATAGCTCATCGTGAATCGAAGCAGTGAGATATATATATAGAGAGAGAGAGGAATTCGAATGGCGATTCTGTACGCGGTGGTGGCGAGAGGCACGACGGTGCTGGCGGAGTTCAGCGCCGTCACGGGAAACACCGGCGCGGTGGCTCGGCGGATTCTGGAGAAGCTTCCGTCGGAGGCCGATTCCAGGCTCTGTTTCTCTCAGGATCGCTACATCTTCCACATCCTCAGATCCAATGCTCTCACCTTCCTTTGTATGGCCAACGACACCTTCGGAAGTCCGTACTCTCTCTCTTTCTATAATTATGTCTTGGATCAATGGTTTTGTAGTTGATATCATATTGTTGTTCAATTTTTAGTTAAACGTCTTAAAAACTGAGGTTTTCAAGAGGATTGGAAGTGTAAACACAGAGATTAATCGAGTGATTTGGAAGTTAAGTTACTGTCTTTTGAGTTTATGTGTCAATCAATAGCATGGGTTTTGTTTGGGGATATTTTGATTTTTAGTTGATTTTAAGGTTGAGATTTGCAATTCAAAATTTCAATTTGATGCTCTAGCTTCGAGAATCTTGTGGTGGCAATCAATTCTTCATTAGGTTTTGATCTCATCATATTCTGCTGAGTTTGGCTGCACTGTAATTTACTAATTTTTATTACTTTTGGTGGCATGAAGTGGTTTAGCTGCCTATCTGGGATATGGAACTTGGAAGTGATTTCCATATAAGAAGTTAAGGGCAACTTTGGAGCTGCCATTTGGACAATGTGGAATTTGTTCAACCTAACTGCTTCCCCTTTTTTAACGTTGAATGTACTGGCATTATTTTGCTGATTGAATCATTTGCCCAATATAGCTAACCTTTGTATTCTATCAAAATGCAATTAGGAATACATAGAAGTTGCATTCATCCTAGCAAAAACCTCTTCCAGAGTCTGTTTTTGGCATCAAATGCAAATAGGGAGGTATTAGTCGAATCCCTGGGATACGACGCCCACTTTATGATGTATTGGTCAAATCCCTGGGATACGACGTCCACTTTATGATGTATTTGTCAAATCCCTGGGGTACGACGCCCTGCTCCTTGTGTATCATAGTATTAAATACCCGACCTCCCAGAGGCTCCTAAGAAACCTATTTCAGCCTGCTGAGCTGTAATGGGTGATTCCTACGTCCCTCATCGGTCTGGATTCCCACCCCACCCCCACCCCCACGGAAGGGTGGCACCTCTCGTGTGCATAAGTTCCTTGAACTATTTAAGTCTGGGAAAAGTGAGGTGGTTAAAGTCAACAAATTTTTTTGTGTTTTGTGATCAATATCTGTTGTAAAAGTGAGTTTCTTGCTTCGTATGGAATTTTTTTGGTTGAAGTTATAGTTCATTCATGATTAGTTAATGACATCCTCTTGTGAGCCATTGTTTTTAAGTTTTGCCAAATGGCTTTAAAACTATGAAGATAGATGACGCACTCAATAAAGGACTTGGCTAGGAAGTTTCAGTTGAATTGTATTTCAATTCTATTAAATTTCCACACACCAACCACTCTTTAAGTACATAAAGTTTGTGATGAGTAAATAAATAGAAAAGGTACTGCATAAGAGTGGCTAAGCCCTTTTTATTGTGATTGCGATGGAATCTTTGCCTTCTTTTGAAGTTATTTTGTTTAAACGGTTTGCCAACTTGGTTTCACAATGTGCTCTTTCCACTTGGCATTGAAAGTATCCCATTTTGAGGAAATCCAAATTGTGAAAACACCTGTTAGGATTATTTTTAAAGTCCATCAATGGGAGACACAGAAATATTTAAATCCAACTTAGAGAATTCTACAGATGCAGGGTAACTCACCAAAGCCCATGCTATCAACCGGGATGATGATGTCATATTCCGTATTTTGAGTTTTCTTCTTCTCCTCAATCAGTAATTCATTGTAAAAACAAAAGCTGATTTTAGTAAACAAAGGCAGTTGAGCAGCGAGTCTTGTTCCACTTAAAAGTACACATTCAATTTGAAATTCTTGTTATGTAGTATTAGTATTACTTATAAGACAGGGTATGGAAGGAAGGAAGGAATGACAATCTAAGGCCTTGTTTGTCATAACTTAAAAAATGTAAAAAGTCAAAAAGTCACTATCCTATTTAAGTCACATCATTTTATTTAAGTCACATCATCTCTCTATTACATCACTTCAAACCCAACCTATACCCAACCCATATTTCATAAAAAATCAAAAACTGCACTTATTTAGATCATCTCAAACAACCCCTAAATGTCCCAATAAGAGAAGAAAATTTTCAAAAGCGAAAATATAAATTATTGTGCAAGAAAGCTTGCATCATCCTATAACGCAACAACAGACATGGTTCCCTGACCCAAACCCTTTTCCTAAGCTCCCAATGTCCATCTACTCAGCTTACAATCCTACATATTCCCAGATAATGTAGCAAGTCATTCTCTTGTTTTGGATAGCTGCTGGTTCATTGGCTATGTTTTACGGCAAAAGTTTTTCTCCACTGCATGGAAGTTAAGGAGAAGCATAAAAAGATTTTGCATTGTAAGTCACTTGGGAAAATTTTGGAGCATAGGAAAAACCTCTGCTGCATTTTGGCTTTGTCACGATCAGTTAATAATCCTTTGTCTTGATTCTCTGTTGCAAGTTGCAGCCATATCAAAGTGGTCAAGTGGTCAGTGGATCCTATCATAATAGTATCGTGCACACAGTCTATGCACCATGGTACAAGTTTGAGGCATGCAACATGTTGTGATTGCAGGTGTGATACATCACGTATCACGTGTCTTGGTGAAACCTTTCTCATCTAAGACTGGTCAAGTGTCCTGAGCAGGAACCTTGATGATCCCTCAGCTCTAGCTTCCAAGGCACAAATCCTCCAATGATCCTGAGCAGAGAGCCTAGGCCCTGCTCCTTGCCTACGTTATTCAGGAACTAAGTATAAGTGGAGATGGATTGCAAGTGACGAATCTCACGTGATCGATCTCATTTGGAGATGGGTGGTGGAACTAGATATAGTGAGATCTTGGAGATCGGGGTGAGATCCTACATGTAGATCGGGGAAGTGGATCATATTTTAGGATCGGGAGGTGGATCCTACATCCTGGATCCGGGAGGTGGATCTTACATCTGGATTGGGAGATGAAATCCTACATGTCGATCCATGACATAGTGAGATTGTAGGATCCTTAAGCACACTTATGATGATGCGTCAATGCCATGGAATGGAAATGGACCCATGTGCCTGCATCAATTAAGTGATTATACAATTGTACCTTTTTCATTTGTCTATCTGAGTTTATTTTGTCTAAGATTATCCTCTTTTTTTCCTCTTCTTTTATTCATGCTTTCTAAAGTCTATTCTATATCATATTTTCCGAATTTTGAGTACTATTTATACTTCTTCATTTGCTCATAACTAGGCTGACAAGATATTTTTAACTCTGATCTGCTGTGCTGCTTATTGTCCACATGAGCTGACAATTTGGTGGTCTGTACTTTGGTCCAGGGAGAATCCCTTTTACATACTTGGAGGATATCCACATGAGGTTCATGAAAAACTATGGCAGAGTGGCTCCCTACGCCCCTGCTTATGCAATGAATGATGAATTTTCAAGAGTCTTGCATCAGCAAATGGAATTTTTCTCCAGTAATCCTAGTGCAGATACTCTTAATCGTGTAAGGGGTGAAGTTAATGAGGCAAGTGTCTTCTAATACTGAAACTTTCTTCTGTACCTTTGTGTGCAGGTGCATGTTTTTTTTTTCCCTTCCTTTTAATTTTGTAAACTTTTATTTGTCTAATGTTGGCTAAGAGGATGAATGGATTAACTAACCAAAGGTACAGAATAATTCTAGCTAAGTTCCCAACTCCAAATACTTCATTCTCTGGTTACTTAACGTACTGATGAGGTTCCAACCCCGGAGTTCCCCCCACGCCCTGGCTTGGTTAATCTCCTACCATGGCCCTTGACATCCTGTATACCGTGGGTAGGGCCTGGGCCTTGAGTTCAGCCCAACCCATTAGCTTGACCCAGACCTGTGACCCAACCTGACTTGAATTTTTCACTAAAAATGTATCCGTTGGCCTGAAGGTTATATTTGCTTTTCTTTTTTTCATAATAAATTTCTAATCTTGGGCAAAAGCCTTTAAATACCCAACCCCCAATCCTCATGTCTCACAAATCAATATGTACTCTCTCTCTAATCTCTCTAAAACTTTCTAAATTCTCACTCAACTCTCAAGTTTCTCTCAATATTTCTTCTATCATGTGTGAAAATCAATTCAAGTATCCACCATTCTTTTTTCAACTACATCCAAAATCAACAATAAATAATTGTTTTTTGTGTTTTTCATAATGCTTGCCGAGAGTGGAAGCTGTTATCCAAAATGCAGAAACTGGAACTTTGTGAAAAATTTCACTTGTATTCTCCTTTCTCATGATTTTAATGATCTAGGATTATGAAGAGACTGTAACCATTTACTAAATTGCCTGTTCTTGTAAAGATATTTCTAAATTTCCCCTTTGTGTTTTATATTTGTTTATCTCACAGACATTGGCATTAATAATATGCAGGTACGAACTATCATGGTGGATAACATTGAGAAAATACTGGAAAGGGGTGACCGGATTGAGCTTCTCGTTGACAAAACTTCAACAATGCAAGATGGTGCTTTTCATTTTAGGAAACAGTCTAAGCGCCTTCGACAAGCTCTTTGGATGAAAAATGCCAAGCTCTTGTAAGTACTATTGTCCTGCTGCTAGACTTTTCTCTCCTTGAGAGTCACCCATGCTTGGACATTATTGAAAAAATTGAATTATTTAATACAAAATACATAACAAAGTGGATCAGTCATCCTAGGCCTAAAGAAAACAAAGAGGTCCATCATTATGGAAGTAAGGACACAATAGCATGGCTCTAGCTCTTATGGGCAAAGCACCCCTACCCTAATTTTCCCTGTTGGAGATAACTACCATCCAGCAACTGTTAATGCTGATAACTGAGAAGAGGAATTCTGTTTATTCAAAAATTAATTAAAACCAAGCTAAGTACAAAATATGTAATCTCATAGAATAAACCCTAATAACCTAGAAAACTAAATTACCCTTAATTGAGAATATAAAATACAAATACAATACAATTCGCCCCCCCCTCAAACTGAGGATGCGAGCGCAGAAAGTATCGAAAGTTTGCCAAGAAGAAAACGAAAACGAGCAACAGTGTGAGTCTTCGTGAAGAAATCGGCCAACTGAAGAGAGGAGGGAACAAAAGGGAGAGTAATAGTGCCAGCCTGAAGATGCTGCCTGACAAAGTGACATTCTATTTCAACATGCTTAGTCCGCTCATGGAAGACTGAATTATGGGCAATCTGGACAGCACTCTGATTATCACAATACAATGGAGTCGGATTAGAAAGAGAGACACCCATATCAGAAAGAAACCACCGAAGCCAAACAATCTCGGAAGTAGCATTAGCCATGGCACGATATTCAGCCTCAGCGGTGGAACGAGCAACAACAAATTGTTTTTTACTCTTCCAAGATATAAGAGAATTTCCGAGAAAAACACAAAGACCAGAAGTGGATTTGCGATCAGAGACGTCACCTGCCCAATCAACATCAGCATAGGCACGAAGAGTCAAGTCCGAAGAGGCAGATAACAGCAGACATTGCAACAAAGTGCCACGAAGGTAGCGCAAAGTACGAAGTAAGGCAGCCCAGTGTGTGGAACGAGGAGTAGAAACAAATTGACTGAGAATGTGCACAGCATATGAGATATCCGGACGAGTAACAGTGAGATAAACAAGACACCCAACCAACTCGCGATACAAAGTGGGATCCTCAAGAGGAACACCATCAGAAGCAGAAAACTTAGCATGCAACTCAATAGGAGTGTCGACAATTTTGTCATCAGTGAGATTGACACGAGAAAGAATATCATGGACATATTTAGTCTGAGAGAGAAGATACCCAGTAGGAGAAGTAGCAACCTCAATACCAAGAAAATATCGAAGAGACCCCAAATCCTTCATCTCGAACTCCTGAAACAACTGATGCTTAACCTCCTCAATAGTACTAGAATCAGAGCCAGTGATGATCATATCATCCACATACAAGAGAAGGAGAACAAGGCCAACAGAAGTGCGCCGAACAAATAAAGCACAATCATGATGACTAGGGCGAAATCCAAGCTGAAGTGCAACAGAGTGAAATCGCTCATACCAAGCACGAGGAGACTGCTTGAGACCATAAAGAGCACGGCGAAGACGACAAACAACACCAGGAGGGTGAGAAAGACCCGGTGGAGGACGCATATACACTTCTTTAGCAAGATGCCCATTTAGAAAGGCGTTTTTGACATCAAGTTGAAACAAAGGCCATTGATGGGCTGTGACAACATAAATAAGAGTGCAAACAGTAGTCATCTTAGCAACGGGGGCAAAAGTCTCATCGTAATCAATCCCATGCTCCTGAGAAAAGCCCTGGGCAACCAAACGTGCTTTGTACCGTTCCAAAGAACCATCAGAAAGAGTTTTGACCTTATACACCCATTTACAGCCTACAACATTCTTGCCAGCAGGAAATGGAACCAAATCCCAAGTCTGAGTGTTAGCCAAAGCAGTTAACTCGTCATTCATGGCAGCAATCCAATTGGGATCATGACAAGCTTCCTTGTAGGACCTGGGCTCAAAATAAGTATGAAGACAAGAAAGAAAAGACTGATAGGAAAGGGAAAAACATGTATTACCAAAACCATACCAGTTCGGAGGATGACGGTCTCGCTTTGGAAAGCGATGTGCAGGAGGAGCGGGATCCAAAGAAACAGCTGGAGGGACAGTAGAGCTAGAGACAGGCGAGCTCGGAAGTGCTTTGCGGCGCTGATAAACAATAAGAGGAGCAGGGAAGCGGGAGCTGGAGAGGGAGCTGGCGAGATATCAGAAGTGCTAGTAAGAGGCAAGGTAGAGACCTCAAGATTAGAAACAAACTCATCGGAGAAACATCTTGAGGAAATGGGTCAACATGAACCAATTCATCCTTGGTAAAAGGAACAGGGGTGGAAGGTATAGTGTAGTAGGGTAGTTTTTCTAAAAAGGTGACATGCCTAGACACATATAGCTTTTTGGTGGCAGGATCATAGCATCGATAACCTTTCTGATTAATGTCATACCCTAAAAAGACACATAGGACACAACGAGAACTAAGCGTAGAGCGCGCCCGTTTAGGAAGGAGCATAAAGCATGCAGAACCGAAAATATGCAAAAGAGAATAATTGGGAGTAACACCAAAAAGACGCTCATACGGGGAGGAGCCAGAAAGAAGAGGAGTAGGCATTCGATTGAGAAGATATGCAGCAGTGAGCACAGCTTCTCCCCAAAAGACAGAAGGGACAAAAGACAAGAGTAACAAAGAGCGAGCTGTATCAAGGAGATGGCGATGTTTGCGCTCAGCTCGACCATTCTGGGCAGGAGTGTCAAAACATGAAGACTGATGAATAGTGCCATGAGTAGTTAAAAACTCCTCAAACTCGAACAAATAATACTCACCCCCCAAATCAGAACGGAGAACTTTAATGGTGGTAGAAAACTGAGTGCGAATCATGGAGTGAAAATTAGAATATATTTTGTAAAAATCAGATTTTCGAGTCATCAAATACACTCAGGTAAACCGACTGTAATCATCCACAAAGGACACATAATATTGTGAACCACCCTTGGTAACTATAGGGGAAGGACCCCAAACATCAGTATGAACCAATTGAAAAGGAGAAGAAGAAATAGAACTACTTTTATTAAAAGGAAGAGCAGACATTTTAGCCATTTTACAACCACGACACTCAGAAATATCATCAATTGGAAAATTGCCTAAATGTCCAGACCGGACTAACATCCTCAAACGGTCGCTCGACAGATGACCTAACCTAGAATGCCAAATATAAAATAAAGAAGACTTATTGTTTAAACAAAAAGAAGACAATGCAGTAGAAGACACTTTTAGAGGAACAAACAAGCTGTCCAAGATATATAGTTCTCCAACTCTACGCCCGATCCCAATCTGCCTCTTGGATACCCGATCCTGCACAACACAATAAGAAGAAGAGAAAACAACATCAAAATTGGAATCAGATAATTGACTAATAGAAATAAGACTGAGTGAGAGGTTAGGCACATAAAATACAGGAGAAAGAGACAAATGGAAAGAGGAAATAGAACCAATAGAGTGAACAAGTATAGAAGAATCATTAGCGGTAGCAATAGTAATAGAAGAAGAAGGGGAGACACAATTACTAAGGAAAGATGCAACAGGGGTCATATGATGTGAACAACCAGAATCAAAAATCCACGAAGTGTGGATATTACCTGAAGAGGATGAACTAGACAAACCTAACTGAGTGGTAGTCATAGCGGAGGCTTGGGACGAAAATTTTGGATTGGCCACCATGAAAGACTTGAACTACTCAAACATAGACTGTATATTGGAAGACGGATCATTCTCAGAAACTGGTGCAGAGAAGGCGGCAGATGAGCGAGATCCTGAAGATGTCGGCTTAGAAGATGGTGGACCAGACGAATGACCCTTGGGCTGCCAAAGTTTAGGACAAGCATGTTTCCAATGACCTTTCTGATGACAGAAGCTGCACTCATCCATGGAAACCCGAGGCTTGGGCTTACCAGTAACTTGAAATAAATGAGATGGTGGGGTAGGCAAGAGTGGAGGAGTGGCAAAAACTGACTGAGAGGCAGGAGCACCATGAGCCACCTTGAACCGAGTTTCTTCCGCAATAAGCTCACGAATAGCACCATCAACAGAAGGCAAGGGGGACCGATGAAGAATAGCTCCCCGAAGTGGCTCAAATTGGTCACGAAGGGCCATAAGAAACTGAACAAGATGTTGCTTCTCCCGATACTTGATATAACTATCAAGTAACTGCAAATCTGATGGTTCCATTAAAGCAAGCTGATCCCAATAAGTTGTCATCTCATTGTAGAATTCCTGAATGGACTTATCTTTCTGACTAGCACTGCGAATAGACATCTCAAGTTCATACTGTTTTGCAAAGTTAGACTCAAGGTACATAGTTTTCAAATAGTCCCAAACTTGTTTAGAAGTAGAATACTTGGAAAAATTCATACCAATGGTAGTTTGAACTGAATTATGAAACCAAGTAAGAATTTGTGCATTTTCCTTATCCCATTTAGCAACATCAGCCTCAGTTTCTTGGGATTCCATAGGTCTAATTGTTACACCAATAACATAGTTCCACATGCCTTTACCCATTATAAAATTCTTCATGACATGAGACCAATAAGAGTAATTGTTACCATCCAACTTAGTAGTGATAGCTTGTAATTTATCATCAGCCATATTGCTATAATTAAACCACAGAGTGTCACTAATCAGAGTATTACCAGATAGAGGGATACAAACTAATGCTGCGAAGGCTTAAGAGAGAAGCCACGAACTGAAAAAGACCCACGAACAAAGTAGGGCAGAACAGGTTGTTGAAGATGCAAATGAGAGTCACAAACTGGTTGTCGAAGTCAGAGAGAGAGAGGGAAGCCACGAACTGGTTGTCCAAGTCGACCGAAAGACACATCAAACACAAGGGAACGACCTGCGAATGGGAGAGAAATCGTGAACCATGGATTGCGAAGTCTTCCTATGATTGCTGTGAAGTAAAGCAGCAAAGGAGCAATCAGAGGGAGAGACGATGAGAGATGAAGCCCCTGTTTCAGTCGAATGGTTCAGAGAGTGAACCATGAACAATGGTCTGCGACAGATGAGAAAGAGAGGGCACCAGCAAAGACGATGTGCAACAGAGCTAGGTCAGCCATTTGTATGGCTCTGATACCATGATAACTGAGAAGAGGAATTCTGTTTATTCAATTAATTAAAACCAAGCTAAGTACAAAATATATAATCTCATAGAATAAACCCTAATAACCTAGAAGACTAAATTACCCTTAATTGAGAATATAAAATACAAATACAATACAATTCACAAATGCAATCTCGGACTGTGAAGATTCCTTGATCCCATCTCCACCCTGTCTGTCCTGTCTATAAGCATGATAAGACCATTAGATTTTGAGAAATTGTTATCACCAACAAAGATAGGAGGACCTCCCAGAGATGAACATATATATGGTGAAAGAGAACATAACACTTCTATGAGATATATGTAAATAACTGAGCAGTGAATTCTGGTAAGCTATCCCCATGGCTACCCATGATGAAGAGGAGTTCAGTAGAAAAAGGCAGCTATTGTTGTGAGGAAGGATAAAGTGGAATGCTGAGAGTAAATGATAAGCAGGAGACCCTGAAGACATATTTTATATACCCCCAAGGATGGTTCTGTTTTTTATTTTTATTTTTATTTATTATTATTATTATTTCTTTTCAAAGCGTAGTTTACCAGTATATTCACAATTTTTCTTTTAAACTTTATAATATTTGTCGGATTATTTCACTTCCACTTTGATCCATAGTATAATCTGAAGATTAACTTTGTATTTTAACTAGTTAAGGTGTTTGATGGGGTGACAAGGTGAGTTTTACCAATTGCTACTCTGCATTAAATTCTCATAGCTTTGTGATCGATTTCTGTCAGTACCAAGTATCAAGAATAAGAGAATAGTAAACATAATGGCAGAACTAATCAGGACCTTTTCTTTTTATTATAATGAACCAAATTGGATTGATTTTATGATTTTTATCATTTATTCAGATTGTTTTCAATGCTTTTGTAGCGACCACCATGTTTTTAGCCCTCTAGCACTACTAATCAGTGTGAAATGAGCCAATTAAGAAAGTAAAATTGCTATATCATAACAAGAGAAAGATCTTTTATTAAGTACCATCACCTTCATTAATATTGAGGTCATCACCGTGTTAGCATCGCCACCACCACTGCAATTATGATGCAAGAACTGCATAACTATGCCTATCTTTTGTTTTGCACCAATGGTAGGGGTAAAAAGTACGTCCTTCATCGGTGTTGTTTTTCTGTTCTCTTACTTCACATGAGTTTGGTGCTTCATTTACATTTCAATTCTGAGATGATGCATCCATTTATATTCCCTTTTTTTTCTTTGAAGTTTGCCACTTTGAAATTCCATCGATTATCTTAATCTGTGAAGTTACAAATTTCCCATATGACCCATCCTTCATCTAGCTTAGGTCTCACTTTTTGGCTTCCCTTTTGGGTGCTTTGGGGCATTAAAAATTATTCTCAACTGCAACCTTTAACAAGCAATATTTTGTTAATTTTCTTTAGAAGTCGTATTCCAAAGACTCCCTCTTACAGAAGGGTCTAAGAGAGGTAATAGATTGGCAGCCTTAGCCTTAGCCTTACCCTCACTTATTGTAGAGAGGAGGATTCCCATGACTCAAAACCAAAAGGCCACAACCATAAGGCTAGAGTTGGGTAGCACTTGTCATTGCGCAGGTCACAACCCCTAGGAAATAATAAAAATTTGTTATATATATATATATCTAAATGGCAGTAATTTAGATGGAAACAATCTATTTTCTCTATTATGTAGTGCTGAGGCCCTGTTTGGGAAAGGATTTTTTTGGCTTTTTGGACTAAAATAGCCCTAAAAGACAAAATGGGCTAAAATAGCCTATTAGACAAAATGTCATATCAAACCCATAATCATTTCACTTTTTCTCTCACAAATATTATATTTAACTATAAAAAAATCCAGCCCTCTTCCCAAACACAACTATTTTAGCCTACTAAAATAGTCAATGTCCCAAACACCCCCTCTATGTGTCTGAAATGAAAGATTTATCTAAAGCGGAAGAAACTCTCTTTGTAGTCAATCCTGACTAAAGTTCTAATAATTGGTGAATCATTAGGTTACTAAATAGGTTATGTAAATATAATGTTGGAGAAAACCTAGACCCATAGGGATGCAGCAAAGGAAAACTAGATATTGCTCTAGCCTCTAGCAAACAAAGTAGCAAAGGAAAATTAGATCACGCTAATTGAAGACAATTGCTTGATTTGGTTGAAGTTGAAAGGCTAAAAGGACAGTCACTAACACTTTTATAGTGTAGCCAGCAAAATATTTGAAAGTGATTTTTTTTTCCTGCCATCTAGAAGTTTTTTTTTGTGTGTATTAAATACCCTGCCCTGTAATCAAAAGCTGTCAAATTTTGAGTTATGACTACTGCAAGTGTGATTTGTTTCATCAAGGCATTTTTGAAATATACAACATGCTTTCTTTTTTTTTTCTTTTTTTCATTTTACCGAAGTTGTCTTCTGATTATGTAATTCTCCAAAATGTTCCTAATTTTGAAGCTTGGGGGTTTTGTCATTCATGCACAGAAACTTATATTGTCTTGTAACAGGGTTTTGTTGACATGCTTGATCGTTGTGCTTCTTTACATAATAATTGCCGCTTGTTGTGGGGGAATCACTTTAGCATCGTGCAGATCATGATTTCCAGCTCTGTTACCAGCATTTTCTGAGACATGCACAGATAACTAAAAATGATCGACATCCCATTATACTGGGAAGGAGCTGTCTTGCGGTTGAGACTTCCAAGGTGTGTTTGGAAATCTATTTTATTTTCAGAGATCTCAGAAATAATTCCATTGATTCTCTTGTTGTTGCGCTTGATGTGAGTTTATTGTGGATATAGATATTGTTGCAGATCATCTCTGTATTTGTAGATACCAGGATGTTTTCCTTGTACTATGTTGATTATTATCAAAGCTCAGATTCCGCTTTCTGTAATTTTACAGCATTGTCATATTTTTCATGACAAAAAAGCCCAGTGAGGATAACAAATTGCGTTTCAATCTGTTGCCAATGCTTAATCTGTTTCATTTGTGACATGACATCACTATGCATTAGTCAGTGTGTGAAGGTGCATGCAGAGTATCTTTATTTGGATCTCTGCTTTTATTTACATGTTACTTATCCTTTATAGTTAAATAATTTGATGAATAATGTACCCTGGTATGCATAATTTAGAGCAGTGATGCATGGACTAGATTTAAAACTAGGATTACTATTTTTTAAAGGAGTTGTATGAGGAATGCTAACTCTTTTGGGGATGGAGACTTTGCTGAGGCTTGATTTGAATGGGACTCTAGGAGTTTCTTTGATGTGTTTTTTTATTTGGATCCTCATTACTGACAATGATTTCCCTCCTCAAGATTGTCTCTAGGAGAGCTTGTCCCTGTTTGGACTTAACTACAATCCATCAAGGTATGATATAGCCACAAAGTGTCCTGCTCCCTTGGTTAAAATGATGGGATGCTTCTAGATTTACTGCTATAGAAAAAGTTTATGAATACAAAAATTGATTATGGAATCGAACATGACTCTCGTGCATGTGATGAATCTCACATTTTTATGGATCCCAAACTCATATGAGAGGATTGTATCTAATTTTGTGTTTTCTATGCAAGTAGAAAATTTGATTTTTGAGTGACCAGTAATTAACAATTATAAAAAAACAAAAAATTAACTTTAAAACCGATCTGATAAGGTTTTAGGAAGATGTTAATGTCAAAATATTCTGAAGACATAGTAGAAGGATATCAAACTGATTTTGGCGGTAATTATATAATTTTACTAAATGGCAATTTTTTCGCACCTGCTCTACCCTCGCACCCCATCCCTCATGCCATATTTCCCTATCCACCGATGAGGAAGTTGGGTGGGAATGGTTTTGCTTCACCGCTCCGATTATATATTTTTAATATAATAATATTAAAATATTACACTTAATATTTATTTATTTTTCATCTTGCATCTTTTGACTTTAATTAATTATAAATTTTTATTCGTAATATATCATATTATCTCTAATTTTTATTAATTTCTCAATTTTTAAAAATTATAAAATTAATCTGCTCCTACCGATCCCAATTTACCCCACCCTTGATATGATACGGCACGAGGTCAGGATATTACAAACTTGTCCCATTGTCATTCCTATTTTAAGACTAAACTCTTATCATTTCGTCACTACTATCATTGCCAATCTTTATCACCACTTTTACCATCACCATCCCACTCTCACTGCTACGGTTGCCTCTACCACTATTACTATCATTATAACATTCATTTGCATATTAATTTTAATATTGCAACATAACATTGAATTCTTTTTCAAAATGTCTTTTGTAAAAAATATTTTCTCTTAAAAAACAAAACGTAAAATAAAAATACTTGTGGCTGCCAAAAAAAGAGAAAATCATTTCCAAAGAGAGTTTGTGTTAAGAGAATACTTTTAAACATGTGTTTAGCTGAATACCTTTCGGCCACGTTTGTTTGGCAGATTAAGTTGAATGGGATTATTAGTGAGGAGATGGTTAGTGAAGAGATTGTTAATATGGGGATTGTTAGTGAGGTAATAAAGTAAAAGTGTGTTTGTTTTGACAATAGTGGAGGAGATGGTTAGTGATAGGATTGTTAAATTATTTTTATATAAAATAAAAATAAAATGTTTCTATATTAAAAAAATTCAAAAACAAATATAAATTTTTTTTTTTATTTTTTACAAAAAATCACTGCACTTGGGTAAAAAGAAAAAATGCAATGTTCCGATCGGCCGGTTGGATGATCGGCCGAATGTCCGAGTGGATAACTGGCCGGACGTCAGGAAAGATGACTAGATACACTTAATCTCCTCACTATTTTTCCAATCCTATCTTCAACCAAGCAAAGCTAATCCAGTCACTGAGAAGTATTGTTAATACCACTGGAGTGTTAGTCTAGCAACTCAAAGAGTGCACCAAACATGCATCATGGACCCAACAAACATGTTAGTTCAATCCCAGCCTCCAAGCATTAGATGAAATTGTTAGTGAAGGGATAGTTAGTGAAGAAATTGTTAATATAGGGATTGTTTTTGAGGTGATTAAGTAAAAATGTGTTTGTTTTGATGATAGTGTGAGAGATGGTTAATGATGGGATTGTTAAATTATTTTTACATAAAATAAGAATAAAATATTTCTATATTAAAAAAACAAATTCTAAAACAAATATAAATTTTATTTACAAATAATAGCTGCACTTGGGTAAAAAAAAAAATGCACTGTTCTAGTCAACCGGCCGAACATTCGGGCAGACGTTTGGGAGGATAACCGGATACACTTAATCCCCTCACTATTTTTTCAATACCACCTTTAATCCAACACAGCTAATCCGATAACTGAGGAGTATTGTTAATACCACTGGAGTGTTAGTCTAGGAGCTCAAAGAATGCACCAAACATGTCGTCATGGACCCAACAGGCATACTACCAATCCCACCCTCCAAGTGGCAAAACAAACGTGACCTTAGAGTTAGATTAGGTAGAATTGTTAATGAGGAGATTGTTAGTGAGGGGACTAAAGAAAATTGTGTTTGTTTGTGATATATTTTAGTGTGTTTGTTTGTGATATATTTTAGTGGAGGGATTAACTATATGAAATATTGTAAATACTGTTTGGTGTTTTTGATATATTTTAATATTAAAAATTATATTTTATAAATATTTTTTGTACTATATTATTTTAATATTATATATATATATATATATATTATATATATATATATATTATGATGTAATACCCATAAAAAAAATACACACAAACACATAGCACACACCGTGGGCAAAATAGTCATTTTCCAAGCTAATCCTTGGGTGCCTCTATTAACACATCACATTTCATCTCAAGGCACACCGTTACTCAAGGCACACCTTTAATAATTTGATAAATAAGAAATTTGCTTAATACACACCACAATTTTCCGTCTTTACCCTTACTCACTCACACACCCCACTCACAATCTTCAATCTTCCATTTCCTTAAAAAAATTTATTACATCTTTATCCTTCTAGTCAATTACATTTTTAACCTTCACACAAATTTCTCAATCCACACAACCCACTCCCACCAGCCCTAACCCTAACCCTAACCCTAACTCTAACCCTAACTGTCATAACTCAAACCTGCCCCTATAGGTTTAGCATCGTAACCGCCAGTAATCATGGGATTACCGAAGGCGTCTGAGACAGATTAACATAATATTAGGGGCCAGCGGAAGCAAATAACAAATATACAATGTCCATTGAGCTGTGCAGACTTATATGAGATAGAAAATTTTAAAGTTTATATACATACATACATTTACACATCATCATATATATAGGCTAGACCAAAAAGGAACTTAGTCCTAAATACAGAATAAACAAAAACACTTGTTAAACCAAAACAAGAAAACAAAACTTAAACTTTAATCACAAAAGCCATAATCGCTTGACATATCCGAAACCTCCACGAGAGGCACAAAGGTTGGCTGACAAAAAAACAAAATCCAGGCAGAAGAAGCTCTAGGCCTGGTCATGCGCTTGATCACCTACATACATAAATAATACAGTGAGCTGGGACCTGGTGAATAATAACAAAGTAAAAGGTTTAATGAATGTTGTCTATAACAGATACATAAAACTGAATTTAGTTCATATCAAAAATGGAATCAGAATCATATTCATATTCTTGTTCCAATCATATACAGAAATCAGAGTTCATGCTTAATCATACGTGGTACATCCATTAGCGTTCACAGAACAGATACAGAACAGATGGCGGCTATGAATAACCAGTTCCATAAAGGAACCTCCGGATGCAGGTAATAGATAATAGATTTGCTGAGCTCCATGATGGAGTCTCCGGTACGGGTAACAGATTGCAGACATATTAAGTTCCATAATGGAACCTCCGATACCGGGTAACAGCTAACGGATATGCTAAGGATGCCACGAATACATATAAGAAATTGGACAATCATTCATTATACAAAACATAATATTTCAGAAAACAGATCTTATTTCATCATACAGAAAATAAATAAAGTTGAACATAGTTTTACTAAGTTATTACTCACAGACAGCTGCAGGAGTAGAACAGACGGATCAGGCAGACAACAGTGCGTGACCTACACAAACACATAACATATACACATTGAAACACAATATTACTTCCTTGATCAAACTTGACTTTTCTTGTCTTCTGTCTAAATAATCTGAAGGTCTACTACGCTTATTCTTTCTTTAATTAAATGAATTGGGTTCTCATTTCACATACCTTTTCATTACTAAATTATTCTTTTCTGAATAAACCAATTTCTTACTTGGCTTCTTAATCAATTACTACTAAGTTAATGACTTATTCTTTAATCAACTAATTTATGTTGATTGTTAGCCTATTAATCTTCATTAAGTCATAAATCATGTGTAGAATGCTTTGGGAGGAGATGAGATGAAATTATAAACAAAGTATGATTTTTCAAAACATGCTGAAAATAGCGTGGCCGCTCGAGCCACCACTTGGTCGCTCGAGTGGACTGTACTGTCTATAAAAATACTAGAAGCTCAAAATGTTCACTCAAGCCACCAATTAATCGCTCGAGCGGCCTGTAAATTTTCTGAGTTCCAAAACTGAAGATTAGCTTCCAAATTTCATTTTAAAACTTAGATTCATGCATTTTTCAACATGTAATGTCATTAATAAATATGAACACATAACTAATTTCCAAATCTTAATACAAAAACCTCCTTAATTTGCCAAGATTAAAGCTATAACTTCATGAATATTATGATTCAAAACTTTTCTTCCTTTTTCTTACAAAATATGAAATTAAAACTATAAGGCTCTTAGAAAAATATCTAAATATATAAAATTCAAATTAAGATCAAACTAATTCTTGATTGTCAAATTCAAATTATAATTTGTTTCCTAATTTGTCCAATTTTAGATTTAATTCATTTTCTTCATATCAAACCCAATTTCAAACTCATAAATTCTAAAATATAAATTAAGCTTTTAAAACCCAATTTCATGTTCAAAACTCACGCAAAATTTCATCAAAACATGAAAATAATTATGAGCCATGATCAATCTTCAATAATATTTATTGCATGTAATTTATGGAGCTTAATTTAACAATAACTTTCAAAATTAAACCCAAAATAATTAATTTCTAATTTAACTTCATAAACTTGATCTTAGCTTCAATTCTTCATTTTCTTGTCAATTTCCTAGCAAACATTGAATATATGTAATTCAAATAAAACTAACTAATTTAATATATTCTAAAATTTGTTTAAATTAAATAAAACTCTTAAATTACATTACATGTATGGGTTAATAATCAAAATCAAAATCAAAACCCATATTTTCATGGACTCATGGTTTCCAAACTTTTCTTCAAAATCAAATATATAATAAACTTGCATGGCTCAAATCCTTTCAAAACTCATGGTGCATGCAAATATACATCTCATATATATATATATATATATATATATATATATCAAGGTTCACAAACCCAATCTCAATTTGAAGAATTCCGACAATTATCTCCATATTTATTCTTTAATTCCTCCAATTTACATGCATGTAAAAATGAGATTCAAATTCATGCAAGATATTCAAAATCCAACAAAAAATAATTGATCTCTAAGTTTATTTTCATAACCATGAACCTAGCTTAATTTTCTTATTCATGAAAGATAAACTTACAATGGCAATTGATCGAAATACCCATAAGGGTGTTTATCACGCGAGAATGTCGATTATCCGAAAGTTAGAAAAATGGTAAACTTCTAGTACAAAAATCTGTATCTAATTCCAAACCTGTTATCACTTATTTATATACAAATAAGTGACCTTTGAGAATAGGTATAACATCAACAGTCACCAAGGTTCAATCAGAGTTGTGACTATTGATGTTTGAATTCAAACCATTAACTAACAGATAGTTTCATCATTCTTGCGAGAAGGTTCTTCAAACTTCAAGAGAGAAATGATTGAGTGAAGTGAGTCACACCAAATTATGGTGTGGTCACTCTTTATTCCATCATCTCCCACTTGAACACACCATAATAAGATGATAAACCTGAGTTGAGCATTTTGAACCTTGGTACCAAAATTTGCCTCATGCCAACTTTCATCTATGACATTACCTCATAAATCGACGTCTGATCGTGACTTGACCATACGTGCGCACGTTTTTGCCACCAATCTGACCGCACCCGTACGAATGTGTTCTCCCACTGATAACACATTCCAGATGACTTCAATTCACTATATAACAAGTGAACGGCATCAATTTTCAGTGATGGGTTTATAGTCAATACCCAATCACCATTGATGACTTCAGCCATACACATTTTCATGTGACGACCTACACTAAAATTATTATTAAGTACTTCCTTTAAGTCCCATTCCTAAAGGTTTTCCTTAACACACCTTATCAATGACTTTTTGCTGATCAAGCAGACAAATATCAACTAGTTTGCACGTTGCATATTATGGACTTTACATCTCATGCTAACTACGATATCCGTATCTTGTCAGTTCCTCTATCTTGTTACCTGACCAAACACATGTTTCCATGCAAGATAGAGTCGCAAAACATCGGTTATCTTGGCGTCCCCAGAGTCATCCGACTATGCTCTTATATAAGTAGCTAAATCACCTAGCTAGGTATTTTTCAATCCCATATTAGCTATATGTTCTCTGAATTTTTCCAGATACAACCCTTTGGTCATAGGGTCAGCCACCATCCCTTTTGAGGGTATATAGTTGACTTTAATTTCACCTCTCTCCACTATGTCCTGAATATAGTGGTAACTAACATCAATATGTTTTCCCTTAGAGCTATTTGCTCCACTTTTTATTAATGAGATGGCTGACTGATTGTCACAAAACATACTGACCGGTCTGACAGGTATACCTAATTGTAAACTGTCAACAAATCGTTTTATCCAGACCGCATTACTAACAGCTGTGCTGCAAGCTATGTATTCAGCTTCCATAGTATACTTTGCAACACAACTCTGTTTCTTACTTAACCAAGAAACTGTTGTTTCACCAAACAAGAACACATGACCACTAGTAGATTTTCTATCATCTACATCTCCTGCAAAATCCGCGTCAGTGTATCCTTTTATGTCTAGATCACACAAACCAAAACATAATTTCAAATTTTTAGTGCCTTTTAAATATCTGAATATTCTTTTGACTGCTTGCCAATGTTCCTTACCTGGATTAGATTGAAACCGACTTACCAATCCGACTGCATGACAGATGTCAGGTCTAGTGCTTGTCATGGCATACATTAGGCTGCCTACTGCCTGAGCATACGGAACATTTCTCATTTCCTCAATGTCCGACTTAGTTTGAGGACTCATACTTTTACTAAGACTTTGTCCCTTGCAAACAGGCGTACTTAAAGAATTACAGTTATCCATATTAAATCTTTTGAGCACCTTGTCTAGATATTTCTCTTGATCTAGATATAATAATTTTGAATTTCTATCTCTTGAAATTCTAATTCCTAGAACATAGGTTGCAAGACCCATGTCTTTCATTTCAAATCTAGATGCCAAGAAATTTTTGGTTTTTAAATCATATCTGGACAATTTCCTGCTAACAATATGTCATCCACATATAAAGACAATATTGCTAACTTGTCATCATTTTTCCAGATATAAACACAGTGATCTAATGGACTTACAACATAGCCCATTTCTAAAATGGCTTGGTGGAATTTCAAGTACCATTGTCTTGAAGATTGTTTAAGTCCATATAGAGATTTTTTCAACTTGTAGACTTTATCCTCGTTGCCTTGGTTCTGAAAACCATCAGGTTGCATCATATAAATTTCCTCTTTTAATTCTCCATTGAGAAAAGCTGTTTTAACATCTAATTGATGCAATTCCAAATCCATCCTGGCGACTACCGCCATTAGAATTCTTATTGAGGCAAATTTTGCAACAGGAGAATATGTATCTACGAAGTCTATTCCAGGTTGTTGAGTGAAACCCTTGGCTACTAACCTGGCCTTGTATTTCTCCAAAGTTCCATCTACTTTGGATTTCTTTCTAAGAACTCATTTGCAACCAATGGCTTTTCTACCATTTGGGAGATCAGTTAATTCCTAAACATCATTTTTCTTGATGAGTCAAGTTCTTCATTCATTGCCTCAAGCCATTGTGTAGCATCACTGCTACTCATTGCTTCATTATAACTAGTAGGATCATCTACTAAGTTATTAAGTTCTTCAACTTGAAAAACATAATGATCTTTCAAAACCGTAGATGGACGTCTTGCTCTCTTACTCCCACTTATCTCAGAATTCGAAGCAGGTAAAACAACGTCAGGTAATTTGCGTTTGCTCCCACTATTAGATGGTTCGGGGAGAATCAGTGGACTGTGTGACAAAACAGGAAAAGAAGAATCCTGAGATACGTGAGAGAGCAATTCAATTTGTTCAATAGGAGTAACAAGATCAGTGGATTCAAGAAAAATATCATCTCGACTTTCTATCAATCCACGTTCGGGATGGTAAAAACGATAACCACTCCCATTTTTGACATAACCAATAAACTTGCATTCCCAAGTTTTGCTTCCCAATTTATCCCTTAAAGGTTTGGGAATAAGTACATGTGCCTTACATCCCCAAACTTTGAGATTTTGAACATTAGGTTTAGTTCCATGCCAGCATTCATAAGGAGTTAGAGGTTTGGCTTTTGTTTCGACTCTATTTAAGATGTACGCAGCGGTGGACAAGGCTTCCTCCCAAAAATGAATAGGAAGATCAGCATGAGCCATCATAGACCTTGTCATTTCCATGAGAGTACGATTTCGTCTTTCTGCGACCCCATTTTGTTGTAGTGTATATGGCATTGTAAACAAATGTTTTATGCCATTCTCCTTGCAGAAAGAATCCATAGCTTCATATTCGCCACCTCGATCATTATTCAAGTGTTTAATGGATCGACCAAGTTGCTTTTCTACCTCTAATTTATATTCCTTAAACTTTTCAATTGCTTCTGATTTGTGTTTAAGAAGGTAGATATGTCCATATCTTGAATAATCATCAGTGAAAGTAATAAAGTATTCCATGCCTCGATGAGTTTTAGTTCTTAAAGGCTCACAAATATCCGAATGAATTATGTCAAGTAATTCCGATGATTTCCAATGTTTAAAAATGGCTTGCTAGTCATTTTACCTTTGATACATGGTTCACATATATCAAAATCATCAGAACATACTTTAGGCAACAAGCCACTTTTAAACATTCGAGACATTTTACTTTTATTAATGTGACCTAACCTTAAATGCCACAAATAAGAACTATTATTAGTAGAAACATGCAAATAATCAGAAATACATACTTTATTATCAATAGGAAGAGAGTACATGTCATTTACTCTTACACCTTTCACTAATACACATTGTCTTTCTTAATTAATACTGTGTGAAACCTAAAAGTAATCTCAAAACCTTTTTGTGTTAACACCGGAACTGAAATTAAATTTCGCCGAATGTTGGGTACATAAAGCACATCATGAAGCATAATAGAAGTTCCATCAATAGAGAATTGACAATTACTAATGCTCAAAACATCACTATAGGAGTTGTTGCCCATGTAAATTCTGTGTTCACCAACCTTCTTTTCAGTAAATGCCACGAACATGTCTTTATTTTGCACAATATGCCTAGTTGCAGCAGAATCAATCGACCATGAATTTGATGAAGGTTCAAGTACCATTGCTTCAGAAACTGTCATGGCAACAGGATTATGTTCCTTTGTATACTTCTTCTGAGGACAATTGGCTTTGATATGACCTTTTTGACCGCACTTGTAACATGGGCCAATTTGATGCTTGTGATGTTGTTGTTTTTGCCATTCTTGTGGTTTCTTCCATCCTTTCTGAAATCCCTTCTTCCATTTTTTCTTGAAAAAAGTCGTCTTTTTCTTGTTGAATGGAGTGTGGGTATTATTCTGTGGTTGTGGTGAAGATTGTGCCATCAACAAATTAGAAGACAATCCTTCTTTACGCCTGCGCTTCATTCTTTCTTCTTCCAAAACTAAGAGTACAGGCAATGTTACCATTGAAATCTCTCGTCCGCTATGAGTTAAAGATGTGATAACATGATCCCAAGATAATGGAAGACTATTAAGTATGGTTGTTACTTGCATCTTGTCCGACAAAGAGTGATCAGTGTTGGATAATTCTTTAGCAATTAATTCCATGTGATTAACATGATCACCAACACTATCATTATCACTCATACGAGTGTTATTATATTTGTCCAAGAGCAATTGAATTTGAGTATCCGATCGAACTCCATACTTACTTTCTAGTGCTTCCATTAGTTGTCTGCCAGTTTCATGTTCTTCAAAGAGCGGAATTATGTTATCTTTCATATTATGTAACATAGTTGCCTTTGCCATTGCATCATCTTCTATCCATTTATTTTGGAACCAATTTGAATCATCATCTGGTTTAGAAGTGGATAAAGTATGCAATGTTTTCTCATGTGTAAGAAGATAAGATATGTGGCGTTTCCATGCTCGGAAATTATTTCCATTAAGCATCTCAATTCTCGAAGAATCTATTGTATTTTTAATAGCCATATTAAAAACAAAAAGTGTTACTATGAAAATTCAAATGTGAATATTACAATACTAAACTAAAAATAAAAATAAGCAAAATTAAAAACAACAACAATAAATAAAAGCCTTGTAGTTGTTGAATCAGCCCCTGTGATGAAAATAATGTGAAGGAATAGAACGGTACTGTTGCCTTGGGTAAGAAGAATGATGAAAACTCAAAGGCCTATGTAGACATCCCCGAATGTCCTGGGAGGATGAATCCCGTTTTGTTCGCCTGTGGGGCTACTACAGTTCAGGACTCAAATTGTCACGGTTCTTAATCTGAACCAAAGAGTCCAAATCCGGCAAATCGTTTTGAGAAAACAGATTTTTGAAAGAAGTGCCAAACATGGACTGCTTTGCCAGATACAAAGTCGCCACCTAAATATTTTATTTTGGGGGAATTTAGGAAACCCTGACTCGGTGCCAAAGGCCACGTGTCCGTCATCACCAAAGTTGCCTCGGCTCGGGAACTTGGGTACGATTGGGGAAGGTCAGCTATGAGCACCCCCTCTCGCCCGATCAAAGATTGGCCTCTACTAACCGTGATATCTTATTTTGAAATCATTATGCGTTCTTATTCCGGTTATTAGCCTAGATTTACTACGTGATGTGCACAGCAAACAAATATAGACCAAGTCGCCCAAATTGGAACAAAACATTTCATGTTTGTTTTGAAAATGGTTTGCTACTCGCAAGTAGGCTAAAATACAGGTTTTGCCACCCTCGAGTGGGCTTTAAAACTCGCAGTTTTAATGCATTATTCCAACTTAAGTAATTCGACCTCCATCCACGGGCATCCAAGCAATTATATTACATAAGCAACTAGCCTCATGGTAATCATGCTGTCATGTTAACATTCGCACGCATGCAGTATGCTAAAGCATAAAAGCTTACCTAGTACTCCAAGCCAAAACAGAAACTAGTTAGTAATCATATGCATGATCCTAGTTCATGTTAAGATGGCTAATGAAACACATGCAGGATGCAGCTAGAATAGGCTCGGCTACCCTAAAGATGGCATGTGAAATGCTGCAACTAACAAGAACTCAATTTGGAATTGAAATACAAGTGCAGTTAGCATGATGTGCTAAGCCCGGTGCATGTAAGACAAATGTATGGATGCACGCATGCATAGCATAAGGTATGCTAATTTAAATATGCCCTAGTCTAACCATCATAAGCGGGTAAATAAAAGGGAAGAAAGACGTGGGATTGGAAGACATGCACACACTCACACACACTTATTACAAATACGCCCTCACTCGGAGGGTCCGAAAGAATAATACAGTCCGAATAACAAATCAACTATCCTAGCTAATTAATTATTACAGACCCTTAATTAATTAACAAATTAATTACAAAATAAAATGTGAAGCTTAAAGAGACTACCATAGCTCTGCCTCGGAATGCGCAAATGATGCATGTTTGACTCGTCTTGCCCGGAAACTCACTGCCATAGCATTGCTGCCTCTGTTTACACTGCCTAGCTCCTCTGAAGACTACACAAGTCTCAGGATAGGTTCTCTGCGCACTGTAGAACACCACCGGCTAGGAGGAATGGCCACCGGCCATGGGAAATGGTCACCGGCCGCTGATGAAGTTATCGCCATTGATGGATGGCCGGTCAGCACTAGAGATGGCCGGCCGGCCAAAGCTTCCTGCAGAAACTGGTTTTGACAGTAACAGAGGGCAAGCAGTGTATGGCATGGAATTTTTAAGCAAATGTAAGCATGACCACACTCCCTATCATGCAATGGACTCAAGGGAGCATGTCCCTCGACCCTCGGGCCATCAATTATGCATTTTGATGTATGATGGCCTAAAAGGCCAAATTTCATAATTTAATGTAAGTGCATGCAACCAAAAGAGATGAATGCCAACACCCTATCATGTCGAGGTCAAGGGGATTGACGACCGAGGGTTGAGACGTGTTACATCACTTGGAGTATGAACACTTCTCAATCCTCATACTTGGTTTGACACCCCAAACCAAGCAAAATGTAATGCAATGTATGCAAGGTGGCTCAAGTATGTAACACGAGCAATGCAATGTGCCCAATATACAAGATGTAATGCCATGTAACTCATCATGCAAACTATGATATGAGATGCAACTAGCTAACAATATGCAAGCATGCAATTGTGATACTAGGCAAGCATGAAATCAAAGCAATGCAATATGATCATGCAATGGCGGACCTAAAAACACAAAGGGGCAGACCTCAGCCCACCCCAAAACAGTGACAAAAGATGCCTAAAATGATGGATAAATATTCATGTAAGCATGCACACCAATAGGCCCAAGATTAAGGCATAACAAAGGAGCATTCTACTACCACTACCCCAAGCAAACATGGCATGAGCTATACAACCAAAAACAGAGTTTTAGTGCACCAAAATAAGTCCCAAAACCCACTGTTATGACAACTCAAATGACCCAAACACATAGGCATGCACAATGCTTCATTTCAAGGCATAAAAGGAGACTTCTTCAAGGCATGGAAGGAACGATAGATGCTAACATTTAAGCACAAAACATGGACTGAAATGGCATGGTACGTGATTCCAAATCACTGAAATAGCCTAGCCAATGCATGCTAATGACTCACACACCCGATGCTAACATGCTAGAATGCTAAGGAGCCATACAAAGCATATCAAATACGACCAAACCAGCACCTAACAAACCTCAAGCATGGCAAAATATGACCGAGAACTTCACAAAGCAAGGTCAAAACATGAGAGCATGGTGGTCAAATGACATGATACACTTCTAGGCAAAATAAGGGAATACAAATCAAGTGCAATATGCATGTAAAGGAGCATAAATCTAACCAAAGACAGAGGTAATATATGACTCAACAACAACTAAAAACCTCTGAAATGGGGCCTAAAACAACCAAGCATACATGGTACCCTTATGAGCCAAAAACATGGACAAATGGGACACAAAGGGGAGAGGGGTATCCCTCCCCTATACAAGACCTCAAACCCCCTTCTTCACCACTGAAAATCCATTGGATTTCAGTGGTGAGAAGACCAATACACCAAGGTAACCAAAGCTCAACAAAGAAAGCACCAAAAGGGCCAAACAAGGCCTAAGAGGGGAGGTCGACCCCAAACAACAAAATGACCTTAATGAAGTATCTTAAGCATGCAAATACAAGATTTTTTTCAGTTATACACAAGGTCTAAAACAGTAAGCAAGATAGGAAAAAATCTAGTGCAAGATTGGGGAAAATAAAGCAAGATTGTTACCCTTGAAGAACAGTCCAAGAACAGCAAGGTCAGGCCCCTTTTTGTGATCAAAACTAGCTTAAAACTTCAAGAACAAACCCTCAAGGCCTCCTAAGTCGAAGTATGGTGTAATAGTGTGTGTCTTGGTGCAATACTATGAACTAAACACACTTTTAGGCCACAAAACACACACAAAAGAGGAGAGAGAGGGAAATATAGAGAGAGAGAGGGTGATGTATATCAGAATGTATATGTATAAGCTTTGGTTTTTTGTTCAACAACCCTTAACAATGGAGGAGGAAGGGTTCTTATATAGACAATGCAAATGACTTGAAGCTTCTCAAAGAAGCTAAACAAAAAAGGGTCAAAGGGGGCAAGGAGGGCAAGGCTTCCTGAGGAAGCTGGGACAGCTGGCAAGCTTCTTGAGGAAGCTAAGACAAAGGTCCAAGCTTCCTCAAGAAGCTAGACCAAAAGGGTGCAAAAGGGGCAAAACAGCCACACTTATGCACGGGGGCAGGGTTAGTGCATTCCAGCCGGCACAGCTGGCATGCACCATGCCTGAAAAAGGCAAAAAAGTGCTACCGGCCAGAAAAGGAGGCCACCGGCCAAACAGATGGCCAGCCGGCCACACTGAATGCCGACCGGCCAATGGTATACTTCACCAATGGCCGGTAGCCTCAAAACATGGCTGGTGGCCTCAAGCCACGGCTGGTGGGTTCCAGGGGTAGCTAACAAGTTACTCTGTACCCTTAGAAACAAAAATACAAGTGTTTGGTGCAAAACCAAACACAGAACAGTCGAGTTGAGAGATCCTGAGGCAAGGCGCGTATCCCAGACCTCCGGGAACTCAAAACGAAACACAAACATGAGTAATCACCGAGTGTTCGAGCGGTGACGTCCAAGTCTTGAGGACGATCAAAAATGGGGTGTCTACAGTTGACCTTCTTTGACAGAACTCGAAAGTCATAACAATGACGGGAGTGATTGTCAAAGTCCAGAGACGACCCATTTTTGACAAGGCCGAAGACTTAGACAAGGCATACAAGCCGCAGATAAAGATATGCGCCCGAGGGCAGGGGCAGAATGCAAGGCAATGCACAAAGCCAAACATAACTTATGATCATGCAAAGAAAGCTGTAATGAAGCATAACATGCGACAGTTTTAAGCTAGCATACACAAATCCAACTACACTACAATGTAGAGGGGATGTAAGAGAATTATGCAATTCTTGCTACGTTTCATGCGGAGAGTACAATACCTGTACGGTTCGTCTGGTTGTGCCAGCCTCAAATGAACCGTACATGCAATATCGTGCCTATAAAAGAAAGCAACTTAACAGGTACAATATTGTTAGCAACATGCACAACGTGCACATCAATACAATTGAAAGTGCGTGACGACGCAAAGCAAGTGGAAAGCATAACAATGCTGTGAAGGCACGAACACATGTAAGTAAAGAACACGGGACAACGTGCACAATGTGTGAAGATGTAGACACATGTAAATAAAGTATACGCGACAATGTATACAATGTGTGTAAAATGAACTTGAACACATGTAAGTAAAGCAATGCACGTATGCATGCAATGTGTATAAAAGGAACTTGAACACATGTAAGTAAAGCATAACACGACAACGCATGCGATGTGTATAAAAGGAATTTGAACACATGTAAGTAAAGCATAACGCGACAACGCATGCAATGTGTATAAAAGGAATTTGAACACATGTAAGTAAAGCATAACGCGACAACGCATGCAATGTGTATAAAAGGAACTTGAACACATGTAAGTAAAGCATAACGCGACAACGCATGCGATGTGTATAAAAGGGACTTGAACACATGTAAGTAAAGCATAACGCTACAACGCATGCGATGTGTATAAAAGGGACTTGAACACATGTAAGTAAAGCATAACGTGACAACGCATGCAATGTGTATAAAAGGAATTTGAACACATGTAAGTAAAGCATAACGCGACAACGCATGCAATGTGTATAAAAGAAATTTGAACACATGTAAGTAAAGCATAACGTGACAACGCATGCAATGTGTATAAAAGGAATTTGAACACATGTAAGTAAAGCATAACGCGACAACGCATGCAATGTATATAAAAGGAACTTGAACACATGTAAGTAAAGCATAACGCGACAAAGCATGCAATGTGTATAAAAGGGACTTGAACACATGTAAGTAAAACAACGTGACAACACATGCAATGTGTATAAAAGGAATTTGAACACATGTAAGTAAAGCATAACGTGACAACGCATGCAATATGTATAAAAGGAATTTGAAAACATGTAAGTAAAACATAACGCGACAATGCATGCAATGTGTATAAAAACTTGAAGCATGGTAAAGACAAGCTATTCATGATGTTGAAATGCAGAGCACTGCGACATAGTATGATTGAAGTGATTCGTGGAGTTCACAAGATACATAAAGGATACGGGAAGGGATGTTCCTCGTACGTACGGAGCATCGCTCATAGTAGACACAATTTGAGGTCAACTCGGAGGTCTATGAATGTTCTGAAGGTGTACTTCCTTGCACTGCCTCGAGAAATGAAAGTACCAAACCATACAATTGATCCAAACAAGGGCGCGAGAGATATATTGACCACAAGGGAGGGGCTACCGGTATCAACCCTGATACTTTGCTGCCTTGCTCCTTCTTTTTGCTTTACTTTCCTTTTTACTGGTAGTTTAAGCACATTGCACTGCCTCAGGCAGGTTTTATTTAAAAAACTATGTATTTTTGCAAAATACATGATGGAAATGAAACTGCTATTTTGTTCAAAATGTGTTGCATTTGTACGTTCTATGTATTGCATCGCATGGCATCACATAACAATGTGAATGAAATTCGTTTGAAAATAGAGCATTCTGTAGACACCCCATTTTGACCGGCCCTAAGACTTGGGCGCTTTCTTTTGATCACCCGATGATGACAATTAGAATGTGTTTCTCACAAAATTCTCAGTAAGAAAGATGGAATTTAAGTTTTAATCCCAACCTTCACCCATTTTTTGGCCAAACTATTTTACACCTTAAAACCCTCTTTTCAAAATATGTTTTTTCTAAATGTTTCTATAATATCCCAAGGCTCCCATTTCGATTAAAATATTGCACTTTTCAGTAAACCGAGTAAGGACAAAGTGGAAATAAATGGAAGAGAGGTGAACTTTTTTGAAAAATATTTAAAACCATCTTCTTTATAGGTTTGGAGTTGAAGGAAATAGGAGGGGATGAAAGAAAACTGGTTTAGGAAAAGGATGAGTATCAAATCATTAAGAAGGAAATGAGCAGCTTTCACTAAATTAGGCATTTTTCTTTGTACACTTGGAATTTAAATGTGAGGCCACCACCATTGGAAAGTAGACTTCTGGGGCTTCAATTTAGACCCAAGAACCACCTCAGACCAAGTCCAAATAAGGGAGATATGCCCATTTGAAGTTAGGCTTAAGAGCAGATTTTGTTGACCCAGTCCGAGACAGCCTTTACTAAATTAGGCATATCTTTTTGTACACTTGGAATTTAAATGTGAGGCCACCACCATTGGAAAGTAGACTTCTGGGGCTTCAATTTGGACCCAAGAACCGCCTAAAACCAAGTCCATATGGGGGAGATATGCCCATTTGAAGTTGGACTTAAAAGCAGATTTTGTTGACTCGGCCCAAAACAACAATAGCCCGTTTTTTCTTGGTTTTGGTTCAGTTGGGACAACCCATTTACCTATTTTCTAAGCCATTCAAATGCATCCACTCATCCTCCATTATACCTAATCAACCCCCATTGTCAAAAAGAGGTTTTGTTTGCATTCATAAAGGAGTATCCTATGCAACCACCTTGAAAATTTGACCTCCTATCACATTCTTGTCTCCCACCTTGTCTCCCACCTTCTTTTTGACATTTACTCTCCCTCATTGCCTATATAGAATGATCATATTGTAAGAGAGAAAAAAGACCACGAAATTAAAGAAAAAGAAGTGAGAAAAGATTGAAAAAAGAGAGAAAAATTGAGTTTTTGAGCCAAAAATATTCTTATCTTCCATATACATCCCATACCTTCCATAGCTACTGAAATTCCTCATTTCCATACACCAAAACCACTTCAAAAATTCTGATATAGTCAAAGATCAATTGCCTTGATCATAAGGAAGAGTGTTTAGTGATTGAAAGTGTGAAAAACTAGAGAATTAGCCACTTTCTACACCATAAACTCCATAAACTCCATAATTTCGAATTGAGGATTTGAGAACACACTTCCTACACTTGAGGGTGATCAAGAGGGAGTTTGGGAATCAAGAACTTCAATCTTTCTTTGGAAGGTGAATTTTTAGTCTTTCATTTTCTTATATTTTATATCTCATATTTATTTTCTTACTTCTTGTTTCATAGTGTGTTGTTATAATCCTAGTGGTTTGTTTAGCCTATAATTATTTATTATTTATTTATTTATTTTTATTCGCATGTTTTAATTTCATATTAATTTTATTGTAATCTTGCATGTTCTACCTTATAATTATTTTTTTCTTGTATTAGTCTCATATTAGTTTTGTTGTAATCTTGCATGTTCTATCTTATATTTGTTTTATTGTTTTAGGTTTATGTTGTAAGTTTGCACTTTTTTTTTTTAATTTCATATTAGTTTTATTGTAACCTTGCATGTTCTACCTTATAATTATTTTTCTTGTATTAGTCTCAAATTAGTTTTGTTGTAATCTTGCATTTCTACCTCATATTTATTTTTTTTTCTTGTATTAGTCTCATATTAGTTTTGTTGTAATCTTGCATGTTCTATCTTATATTTGTTTTATTGTTTTAGGTTTATGTTGTAAGTTTGCACCTTTTATTTTATTTTATATTTGTTTTCCTGTTTTTAATCTAACCGGTAGTGGTTAGTTGAGCCACCTACATATTTTTTGTTTGTGCCTTTTCTTGGTTTTGCAACAAGACAGGTTTTGCTTGGCCTAGTTGGCCGGCCGGCCTATTTGGCCGGTCGGTTAGCTTCTTCCAGACAAGATGGCGCAATCTCCCAATGTTGACCAATTTCCGGTGGCGGTTCCAAAGAACATGAAGTTTTTATTTTATTTATTTTTTTAATTTTGAGTGTATTGTGAGGTTTTTATTTTGTTGTAATATTCTCCTCATCCCTCTCTAATTTGGTTTGTAATTATTCTTTAAAATGTTGTAATAATTTCCCGCCCCGTTTCTTTCTATCCCGTTTTTTTACTTGCTTTCTTTATTTGTACATAAACATCATATTTATTTTTCATCATATTCATGCTTTGCATCCATGTTTCATGCATCTTGATTCGGCTAAGTTTGCATTTGTGGATTTAATCAATTCGTATGTGATTATGTGCGCTACCTCATGTTCTTGAGATGATTCACATGTCATATCTTAGAAGTCGAATTTTTGGTTGCATCTCATGAATGAATTGCATTAGGATTTTGTATATAAGATTATGCATGTTTTTAACTAACTTTCTTTTGTAGCTGTTCGCGGGACGTCGGTAAATATGTAAAGTTTTTATGCTTTAGCATCCCGTTTGTGCGTATTTTTCTTACTATGTTCAAGCATCCTACCATGTGGCTATTTGCTTATGTGATATAACTGTATGAACACCAGTGGATGGAGGTTGTGTCGCTTAATTTGGAATGATGTTGATTTTCATGTTTGTAAACTCAATTTATTTGGGTTGTACATTTTCAAAACTTTTTCAAAACTATATGAAATCAAGCTGTTCCAAAATGGGTGACATAGTCTATACTTGTATGTTTCACATAGTAAATTTTAGGATTTATTAAATAATCAGAACATGAACATATAAAGAAAATAAAAAGTCATATCATGGTTTAGTAGAGGCCAATCTTTTGATCAGGTGAGCGGGGGTGCTCATTATTGACCTTCCCCTCTCATACCCAAGGTTCCAAGCCAAGCATCCTTGGTTACGACGAACAGTGGCCTTGGCACTGAGTTATGGGTTTCCTAATTTCCCAAAATATTAGGTGGCGACTCTGAGATCTGATGACGCAGTCTATTTTTGACAAAATTGCAATAAAATGGATTTTCAATAAAAGTTGTCAAATCTGAACTCTCATCTATGTTTCACATTGCACTCGTGAGACATGAGATCAAAGAGATCTCGGGAGTCCGAACTGTTTAATGCGCGCAGGTACCCCCCAGGCATGTTACAGTTTCTGGCGACTCTGCTGGGGATTTTATGAAACCTTGACTCGAACTCCATGATATGACTTTTATTTTCAATTATATGTTTATTGCATTGCATGCATTGGTGCACTTAAAGTTCTTGTGTTGCCCAGATACTGGTGGGAGCACAGGCATACTTTGTGTGATACTACACCTATCTCTATGTTACTTTGGAGGCCTTGTGTTATAATCTTTTGAGATCTGAAAGTTCTCAGACTTTGAAGAGAGGCTAATATTGACTCTTCTGAGTTCCTAAGATCTTCATTGGTTATGACCCAAAGGACTTTTTGGTAATGTCACCTTGACTTCAACCCCTAGGGTAGAGCTAACCTTGTACATATAGTGAGCTATAGTACCTTTCAAATTAGGACATGATGCTTTCCCATTTCTAGGATGTATGATACCGCTTGTTTGAATAGTGAAACCCTAGATCATTTCAAGCTAGGACAGGATAACCCTACCCTCTTTAGGGGTGTTTGTTCTCTTTCATGCTTTATATGCAATGTATTGGATCTATACAGGGGTTCTCAAATTCGAATGAGTGGTTCAGGTTGTTCAATTTAGCACCATTATTTCAAAAACAAAAAAATAACAAAAACATAAAATCACAAAAAAAAATTGTAAAAAAAAAAATCTGATATCCCACAAAGTCGACCATTGTAAATAAATAGAACTTGTAGGGTATCCGACCATCTCTGTGATTGGGGAATGACCACCTGTTGATTGCACGGGCTTTATTTTGAATGTTGTCGATGGCCCACACTTTGACTGGCAATTTGAGAATGGTTTCATTCTGAGTTCTGAATTGAGTATTGAGTCTAAGTTTGACTCCACCAAGTTTGTAGAGTTAGAGTCAGGTTCAAGTCAGCCTAGTGAGTCAGAGTCTGTTGATTTCGAGAGTGCTAACCTAGACATTTCTGTCCTGTTTAGGTCTTTTTTGTCATTTTCTTTTGAGTCTATTGTCATTGTTGAGTCATAGTCTCTTTTCAATAAACAGAAAAACAAAAAAACAAAATGCCATAGAGTCTGCCTACTTCTCTGTGCCTTAATTCATCGCATTGACCAAAGTTTTCAAAACTTTTTCCAAAACTCTGATAAAAACGAAGAGGAAGAATTTCCTCGGGATTTGCAAATTTTGATCAACTGAGAGGAGAGAAAGTGTGTGCTAAGCCTTTGATGAATAAAATCATTTTTGTTAATATGAGTACTGAGAAGGATCCTGGCTTGGTCCAAATTGGTTCTATCTTATCTTCGTAAGAGTACGAGTGATTAGTCACTTTGTGAAAAGATTTCAAAAAACTGTTTTTGCATAGTCCTACGAAGACATGCCTGGAATTAGTTATACAGCATAGGATTCCTCTTGACTCGAGGTCCGACCTCCTTAGCTCCTTAGCTTTCAAACCGTGATTTGAAGTATTTTATGATCAATCAAAGTGTAAGGCTTGCGTAGTCGAATCGAAAATAACCCTTGAACTAGGGGCCATGATGTGATTCAAATGGAGGCAGCCCTTTAACTAGGGGCAATAAGGTCGAATATGATTTAGATTGGAAATAGCCCTTGAACTAGGGGCAATAATGTGATCCAGATTGGAAACAGACCTTGAACTCAAGGCAGAGAATGTGATTTCGATTTGAAACAGCCCTTGAACTAGGGGTAAAAGTGTGAGGCTTGCATAGCTGAAATGGAGGCAGCCCTTGAACTAGGGGCAATAAGGTACCACCCTTGAGAGGCTCGCTGGGTTGAAAACCCGGAAGGGCGACCCAGGCAAAAGTTAGAGCGCAAAAAAAAAAAAAATGAAAAAAAAAAAGAAAAATGAAAAGCTCGCAAGGTTGAAAACCTGAAAGGGCGGCTTTGGCAAAAGTTAGAGCGTAAAAGGAGAGTGTCAATACCTGAGTGAACCTTATCCAAAACTATGTAGGGCCTAGGATTCAGATTGGAAGCAACCCTTGAACTAGGGGCAAGAAGGTTGGATGTGATTTAGATTTGAAGCAGCCCTTGAACTAGGGGCAAAAGGTTGGATGTGATCAAAGAGTTAAAACCGAATCGTTTCCTAATGAAGACCGCCCAGAAAGGCCAAACCCAGAATTTGAGAGAATGAATTTTATTATTGAAGGACAGTTGAGTTCCTATCTACTACACTAGGGGCAACAAATTCAGACCCAAGTAGCCTAGTCCCTACATCATCATATCTCCTGGTCAAGTGTAGCAGTTATTATTATAGATTTTGATGGCCTAGAGGTCTCACACCCAATCAACATGGACAAGCTAAACTAAAACCCTTGAGAGGTTCGTTGGGCGGAAAACCCGGAAGGGCGACCCAGGCAAAAGTTAGAGTAGAAAAACAAAAAATTTAAAAAAAAAAACATGATAAAAAAAATGAATGAAAATGAAAAAAAAAATGAAAAAAAAAAAGAAAAAAAAGAAGCTCGCAAGGTTGAAAACCCGAAAGGGCGGCTTTGGCAAAAGTTAGAGCACAAAAGGAGAGTGTCAATACCCGAGTGAACCTTAGCCGGAACTACGATGGCCTGATTCCTATCTTTGGGATACGTAGGTAGATTCATCTTGAAGTTCGGCCCTAATAATTTTTCAACTCATTCATTTTAACCATGTTTGATTGGTGTATCTTTAGTCGACTTGGCTGTCCTATCCGTGTTTGATTGGTGTATCTTCGTTCTGCTCAGTTCAATTGGTTCAATTCAACTTGGTTCAGTTCGGTGGTTCGGTTCGGTCCAGTTCTGCTCGGTTTCATTCGATTCGGATCGGCTCGGTTCGGTTATCATCGTTGCTACAAAACCAATTCGGGGTTATTTGGTTTGGGACTATGCACCCCAATGGTTGATTCCATATTAGTTGAGTAGTGGCCATTTACGAAAATAGGTTTTGATTAATTTGAATGAAGCTGACTAATTTTTCTCAAAAATTGTTCCATTTTTGCGAAACTTGGACCATTCTTTGGATTTAAAAAGGGAAAATTTTTAGTGCTCACAGCTTAGCTTACGTGATTTCAAAGCAGAAAATGGAATAAGTATGCTAATCTAACTCTCATGTTGATCAAAACATGTTTACAAAAAAAATCAAGAGACAAAAAAAGGGTCAAGGCAATGAACTAGGGGCATAGTCGAGTTAGAGATTCTGTCTCCTCCACCGATCGAGTCAACTATTCAGTGTATATAAGTGTGTATTCATACCAGTCAGTGTATATAAGTGTGTTTGGATTAATTTGCTTCTTTTTTTTCTGTTCATTAGGTCATTTGTTGATTCAGGTCAGTAAAGAGTCAATGTCTAATTCATACTTCAAAAATTCAATCATTCTCAAATTCAATCATTCTCAAATTCAATCAAACAAATTGTTTTCAAGCTCAAAGTGATATGCCAGTCATGCCAGTGATGAGCAAAAAAAGAAACTGATTTTATTGAAGTCAGTGGAGGACATCCCCGATTACAGAAACTCCAAAAAAAAAAAAAAAATAACAACAAAAAAAACAAAAAGAGAGAGTAGCATTTTCTCAGTTTTTCGGCAGCAGCCCGGCGATGGCGAAGATTACAACTGGCTTCATTTGCACACATCTTCGTTGCTGACTTTACATCAGCTACCTCGCTTCATCTTTACTTCTTCGAAGCTCTTGAAGACTCTGCCTCGGGCTTGGCAGAGCTTCCGAGGGAGATTATCCCTCGCTGGCCGTCAAGGTAGTCCATGATGAGTTGCGACGGTCACCTGTCGTTTCAACTCCTTGATTTGTTTCTTCAATCCGCTGACTTCCCCTCGAGAATCTTTGTACATATGTTGAAGTAAAGAAAGTTGTGCATTCAATCGATGCACCTCACATGTTCTGTTCTGCAGCCGACGGGACAAGTTGGAGACCGCAGTTACGGTCTCCACACATGACCTCAACATATACGAGTTTGCTTCGATGTCAGACTGTGCCGCCATGATTTGTTCAACTGACATCGCTGGAAAGTTAAAAATAGAAGAAGGAGGAGGAGCTCGTGGTTGAGGTTCAGGGGAGTCGGAATTGGTCATCTCTATCGTAGACTTGTTTAGGTCTGGAAAAAGAGTGAGAGAACCTTGTGAAGAGGCCATGGCAGAGAAGAAGAATGCAAAAGAAAGAGGTTGCAGAGTGGTGGCAGAGAAAGTTTGCACGCTTTTGCTCTGCCTCTCTCTTTCGCAGGCCTCAACTTAAGAAGAGGATGAAGCCAAAGAAGAAGACAAAGAGGGAGGAAGGCTCGAGACGATCATTGACAATCGGGGCAGGATGGATAGCCTGTCGGTCAGGCGCCGCAATTGTTGAAATCGCGTGCCAGACACAACGCTCGAAGAAGATGAAGAAAGAGAGAGTAAGACAAAAAAGAGAGAGACGCGGGAGAGTTGTGTATGCATATATGTATATATATTGTATAGCTATGTAATATAGATATTTGTTTGAATATTTGGGTCACAGGTGTGGCTTGGGTTCAGCGGTTTGGCCCAGTGGTTGAAGAGTGAGAGGCTGAGCCTGAGGTCAGGGGTTCAAACCCCACATCGAGTATTTTTTTTGGTTTGTTTTGATTTTGTGTATATATGTCTCGTATATGTATATATATTTGTTTGCATATCTTGTCATAGTCATAAGAGTGAAGTGGCTCAGTGGTTGAGTACTCGGAGGCCAAGTTTGAGATCAGGGGTTCGACACCCCGTATCCCATGTCCATGCATTTTGTGTTTTTTTCTTTCTTTTTGCGTGTTTTGCGTACGTGTGCTGACGTCAGCAAACGGAATATGCCTTCTCAGTAACGGCATCTTCCCACTGACGGTTGCAAACGGAATATTCTCCATCTGTGTATATATCCGTATATGTTTGTGTATAGGTCCGTATATGTCTGTTTCGTATATACCTATATATATACTGTATATGTCTGTGTATATATCTATGTATATCTGTCTGTATTTTGTCTATACATATCTGTGTATTATCCTGCCTGTGTTTGTAATGAGTTCCTAGGAGACCAATTGCGACGGTGGAAACTAGAGTTCGAATGGCGATGCCTAGAACGCAAAAGGTTTGGAATTTCCGAGACTAAAGTCTGGTTTAAATACCCAGGGGTGTATCCCCGGCTTGAAATCTGTATGGCAGCCCCATAGGTTGAGGTAGCTTGTATGCGCCTCAATTTTGGATACTAAACCAACCTAGTCTGTCACCCCATTGGAGAATAGGGAAAGTTGTGAATATGATCAGGAAGAAAATGGGCATTTGTGACTTCTACATATAGAGATTACACCTTATCAGCAAGAAATCATGCTACCATTTTGTCCACTCGCGTGAGACGCGTTTGGACTTCAAATTTACTTTTGCTCCTTTCACGTGCAACGTGTTAGGATGTGGCGTCACCCGGTTAAAACCTTCTCCTCTCCGTATGAGATACGGTTAGGTACATTTGTTGGTCATACCATCTTTCCTCCTGTCGCGCGAAACGCGTTGGGATTGCAAGTTCATCCGGTTAAAACCTTCCCTCTCTCCGTATGAAATACGTTGAGATACGTCTGTTGGTTACACCATTGTTTTTTTTCCCCCGGTTAAAACCTTTCCTCTCTCCGTACGAAATACGTTGAGATACGTCTGTTGGTTACACCATTGTTATTCACCGGTTAAAACCTTCTCTCTCTCCGTATGAAATACGTTGAGATACAACTGTTGGTTACACCACTATTTCGCCTCTCGCGTGAGACGCGTTTGGATCCTGAGTTCACCCCCTTTTCATTTGTGCGGTATGCACAC
The DNA here is from genome assembly GCA_030407325.1 of Camellia japonica. Classification (NCBI taxonomy): domain Eukaryota; kingdom Viridiplantae; phylum Streptophyta; class Magnoliopsida; order Ericales; family Theaceae; genus Camellia; species Camellia japonica. Next base: position 84,065,789 of record JAPPVO010000003.1, read on the forward strand.
TTGTATGCGATGCAACCCTCTTTCATTTGTGCGGTATGCACATTTGTATGCGATGCAACCCCCTTTCATTTGTGCGGTATGCACATTTGTATGTGATGCAATCCCCATTTGTGCGGTATGCACATTTGTATGCGATGCAACCCTCTTTCATTTGTGCGATATGCACATTTGTATGCGATGCAACCCTTTTCATTTGTGCGGTATGCACATTTGTATGCGATGCAACCCCCTTTCATTTGTGCGGTATGCACATTTGTATGCGATGCAACCCCTTTTCATTTGTGCGGTATGCACATTTGTATGCGATGCAATCCCCTTTACATTTGTGCGGTATGCACATTTGTATGCGATGCAACCCTCTTTCATTTGTGCGCTATGCACATTTGTATGCGATGCAACCCCTTTCATTTGTGCGGTATGCACATTTGTATGCGATGCAACCCCCTTTCATTTGTGCGGTATGCACATTTGTATGCGATGCAACCCCTTTCATTTGTGCGATATGCACATTTGTATGCGATGCAACCCCCTTTCATTTGTATAGTATGCACATTTGTATGCGATGCAATCCTCTTTTCATTTGTATGGTATGCACATTTGTATGCGATGCACCCGCTTCTTTCGTGATCTAAGAGACCTTAAATCCTCTAAATGTGCAATTCCTTTGGTGTTTGTCGTGCCCGAACGACTTCAATTGGTCTGGTATAGTCACTTGACTATGTTTGTAATGAGTTCCTAGGAGATCAACTGAGACGGTGGAAACTAGAGTTCGAATGGCGATGCCTAGAACGCAAAAGGTTCGGGATTTCCGAGACTAAAGTCTGGTTTAAATACCCAGGGGTGTATCCCCGGCTTGAAATCTGTATGGCAGCCCTATAGGTTGAGATAGCTTTGTATGCGCCTCAACTCTGGAAACTGAACCAACCTAGTCTGTCACCCTGTTGGAGAATAGAGAAAGTTGCAAACATAGTCAGGTAGAAATGTGGCTTGCTTCGTGTGTTTTGCACTAAGCTTGCCTTCCCTGTTGCCATCTTCATAGCCTTATCATCACTCCATGACATTGCATTGCATTGCATAAATCATGAATTTTCAAACAACCGGCTTCGCGAAGCGTGTAAGTCTAACTTTCAAACTACATTTTGAGTATGTCACTTGCATTCTGCCCCTGAACTACGCTGGTTTGATTCCTTGCAAAAGGATACGTAGGCAACCTTCGGGTTCAACCACTTGCATTACATCTTGTTTGTTTGCCCAAGTCTTATGGCCTTGTCAAAAGGGTCATCTTCGGGCTTTGACATTCACTCACGTCATAAAATGACTTTGAGCTCTGTCAAAGAGGGGCAACTGTAGACACCCCATTTCGACCGGCCCTAAGACTTGGGCGCTTTCTTTTGATCACCCGATGATGACAATTAGAATGTGTTTCTCACAAAATTCTCAGTAAGAAAGATGGAATTTAAGTTTTAATCCCAACCTTCACCCATTTTTTGGCCAAACTATTTTAGACCTTAAAACCCTCTTTTCAAAATATGTTTTTTCTAAATGTTTCTATAATGTCCCGAGGCTCCCATTTCGATTAAAATATTGCACTTTCCAGTAAACCGAGTAAGGACAAAGTGGAAATAAATGGAAGAGAGGTGAACTTTTTTGAAAAATATTTAAAAACATCTTCTTTATAGGTTTGGAGTTGAAGGAAATAGGAGGGGATGAAAGAAAACTGGTTTAGGAAAAGGATGAGTATCAAATCATTAAGAAGGAAATGAGCAGCCTTCACTAAATTAGGCATTTTTCTTTGTACACTTGGAATTTAAATGTGAGGCCACCACCATTGGAAAGTAGACTTCTGGGGCTTCAATTTAGACCCAAGAACCACCTCAGACCAAGTCCAAATAAGGGAGATATGCCCATTTGAAGTTGGGCTTAAGAGCAAATTTTGTTGACCCAGCCCGAGACAGCCTTTACTAAATTAGGCATATCTCTTTGTACACTTGGAATTTAAATGTGAAGCCACCACCATTGGAAAGTAGACTTCTGGGGCTTCAATTTGGACCCAAGAACCGCCTAAAACCAAGTCCATATGGGGGAGATATGCCCATTTGAAGTTGGACTTAAAAGTAGTTTTTGTTGACTCGGCCCCAAAACAACAATAGTCCGTTTTTTCTTGGTTTTGGTTCGGTTGGGACAACCCATTTACCTATTTTCTGAGCCATTCAAGTGCATACACTCATCCTCCATTATACCTAATCATCCCCCATTGTCAAAAAGAGGTTTTGTTTGCATTCATAAAGGAGTATCCCATGCAACCACCTTGAAAATTTGACCTCCTATCACATTCTTGTCTCCCACCTTATCTCCCACCTTCTTTTTGACATTTACTCTCCCTCATTGCCTATATAGAATAATCATATTGTAAGAGAGAAAAAAGACCACGAAATTAAAGAAAAAGAAGTGAGAAAATAGTGAAAAAAAAGAGAAAAATTGAGTTTTTGAGCCAAAAATATTCCTATCTTCCATATACATCCCATACCTTCCATAGCTACTGAAATTCCTTATTTCCATACACTAAAACCACTTCAAAAATTCTGATATAGTCAAAGATCAATTGCCTTGATCATAAGGAAGAGTGTTTAGTGATTGAAAGTGTGAAAAACTAGAGAATTAGCCACTTTCCACACCATAAACTCCATAAACTCCATAATTTCGAATTGAGGATTGAGAACACACTTCCTACACTTGAGGGTGATCAAGAGGGAGTTTGGGAATCAAGAAGTTCAATCTTTCTTTGGAAGGTGAATTTTTAGTCTTTCATTTTCTTATATTTTATATCTCATATTTATTTTCTTACTTCTTATTTCATAGTGTGTTGTTATAATCCTAGTGGTTTGTTTAGCCCATAATTATTTATTATTTATTTATTTATTTTTATTCACATGTTTTAATTTCATATTAGTTTTATTGTAATCTTGCATGTTCTACCTTATAATTATTTTTTTCTTGTATTAGTCTCATATTAGTTTTGTTGTAATCTTGCATGTTCTATCTTATATTTGTTTTATTGTTTTAGGTTTATGTTGTAAGTTTGCACTTTTTTTTTTAATTTCATATTAGTTTTATTGTAACCTTGCATGTTCTACCTTATAATTATTTTTTCTTGTATTAGTCTCAAATTAGTTTTGTTGTAATCTTGCATGTTCTACCTCATATTTATTTTTTTTTCTTGTATTAGTCTCATATTAGTTTTGTTGTAATCTTGCATGTTCTATCTTATATTTGTTTTATTGTTTTAGGTTTTTGTTGTAAGTTTGCACCTTTTATTTTATTTTGTATTTGTTTTCCTGTTTTTAATCTAACCGGTAGTGGTTAGTTGAGCCACCTACATATTTTTTGTTTGTGCCTTTTCTTGGTTTCGCAACAAAACAGGTTTTGCTTGGCCTAGTTGGCCTGCCGGCCTATTTGGCCGGTCGGTTAGCTTCTTCCAGACAAGATGGCGAAATCTCCCAATGTTGACCAATTTCCGGTGGTGGTTCGAAAGAACATGAAGTTTTTATTTATTTATTTTTTTAATTTTGAGGTATTGTGAGGTTTTTATTTTGTTGTAATATTCTCCTCATCCCTCTCTAATTTGGTTTGTAATTATTCTTTAAAATGTTGTAATAATTCCCCGCCCGTTTCTTTCTATCCCGTTCTTTTACTTGCTTTCTTTATTTGTACATAAACATCATATTTATTTTTCATCATATCATGCTTTGCATCTATGTTTCATGCATCTTGATTCGGCTAAGTTTGCATTTGTGGATTTAATCAATTCCTATGTGATTATGTGCGCTACCTCATGTTCTTGAGATGATTCACATGTCATATCTTAGAAGTCGAATTTTTGGTTGCATCTCATGAATGAATTGCATTAGGATTTTGTATATAAGATTATGCATGTTTTACTAACTTTCTTTTGTAGCTGTTCACGGGACGTCGGTAAATATGTAAGTTTTTATGCTTTAGCATCCCGTTTGTGCGTATTTTTCTTACTATGTTCAAGCATCCTACCATGTGGCTATTTGCTTATGTGATATAACTGTATGAACACCAGTGGATGGAGGTTGTGTCGCTTAATTTGGAATGATGTTGATTTTCATGTTTGTAAACTCAATTTATTTGGGTTGTACATTTTCAAAACTCTTTCAAAACTATATGAAATCAAGCTGTTCCAAAATGGGTGACATAGTCTATACTTGTATGTTTCACATTAAATTTTAGGATTTATTAAATAATCAGAACATGAACATATAAAAAAATAAAAAGTCATATCATGGTTTAGTAGAGGCCGATCTTTTGATCGGGTGAGCGGGGGTGCTCATTATTGACCTTCCCCTCTCATACCCAAGGTTCCGAGCCAAGCATCCTTGGTTACGACGAACAGTGGCCTTGGCACTGAGTCATGGGTTTCCTAATTTCCCAAAATATAGTGTCGACTCTGAGATCTAATGACGTAGTCTTTTTTGACAAAATTGCAATAAAATGGATTTTCAATAAAAGGTTTCAAATCTGGACTCTCATCTATGTTTCACATTGCACTCGTGAGACATGAGATCAAAGAGATCTCGGGAGTCCGAACTGTTTAATGCGCGCGGATACCCCCCGGGCATGTTACACATTCGCATCGTAATAATCAGGTAGTGAACCAATCTACAACTCGATGAGCAAAACAGAGAGACTCGACATAACCAACCAAGTGCGAGTACAACTCAATAAGCAAATCAAAGACTTAAAGAGAGTGAAATACAACTCGATAAGCAAATGTACAACAACTCGATAAGCAAATAGGCGTGACTCCACAAGAATTGATCACCGGAGGGCATTGGAAGTGGTGGCATTCCCCAATCCTCAGCATAAACAGCTCAGAGAACAAGGAGGAAGACCACCGGCCAGGGGTAAAGGACATCGGCCATGAGAAATGGCCATCGGCCAGCAACTTTGATCAATCGGCCAAAAGTGGTGGTCGGTCGGCACTATATTTGGCCGGCCGGCCATGAATTGCCAGAACCAGCAGAATGCTGACATCTGTCCTCCACTCAACCTTATCTTCTACAAAAAGGCCTCAGCTTCGTGGTTCTTCTCAATTCAACACTGATTTGCCCCAAATGGAAGCGCTTCTTGCCCAAAATCTCACAACTTGGATTAACAACTTGGATGGCTTGGAAAAGCTAAATTTTCGGGGCTTCGGCATAAACGCACTATTCACTTTGGGTCGTACCCCGCTACACCTTCCGTTTCTCCATGCTGCGGCAAGGTTTTGGAATCCGGTGACACATATTTTTAGCTTCGGCGGGCAAGAGGTATGTCCTACCTTTGAAGATTTTCAAGCTTTAATGGAGTCTGAGCGCAACGAAGAGATCCTGCCCCAACTTCGTTTTGGCCATGCCCAAGCCTTAGGACAAATGTGTGGGCTCTTAATACCCGACGCTCGATCTTTGATTTGTGATGGAATGCTGGATATTCCGAGTTTGATTTGCTGTTTTTCTAATGCCAATGACCGCGGCGACCGTCATTGGCAAGGTTTTCGGCAACACGCACTTTGTTTGTGCATGCTATCTCATTTCTTACTTGTCTCAAGCTCCGGAGGATCTAGTGTTCAGTTGATCGAGGTTGCCCAAGGTTTGAAGGAGGGTAAGAGTTGCATCGCCATGACTCTGGCTGAGACGTTGATGGGCTTGGATGCTTTCTATCGTCGCGAAACGACCAAATTTGCGAGGAGTCCACTACTACTGCAGGTAAAGTTTCCCACCCAATCTCTCATATGAATTTCTCACATCACTCGGCCCTCAAGCTTGGTTTTCTTACAAAACCCTTTTCTCACTTTTTCTCTCATCGTACATCTCTCTATTCTTCATTCTCTCATTTTCATCCTTTCCCAGGTGTGGTTGATGGACAAGTTGCAGGTTGTGGACTCTTGCCCAACATACTCAGCTCGAGGTTACTTTTTTAGGCAACGCCTAGTCGATGCCCTTGATGAGGGTTGGTGGTTTGATTGGATGTGTAGCTTGTCCGCAGACCGCATTGCTTGGCGGTGCCCTTGGCTCAATCTACCGGCAATGGGCTATAGCATGACCCGCCAACCCGGGATTCAGCTGATTGGCTTGACTCACTGTGTGTTCTACTTCCCATTCCGGTTTCAGCGCCAATTTGGTCATGATCAGACTTGTCCACCAGAGGGAATAGAGTATCCGGCTACATTCCCGATTCGAGGCGCACAGCTTGCCCGGTATATGACAACATGGAGGACTAGAGAGCTCCTGGCCCCCGCTCCCACTTTCAGTTGCATTTTGTCTGATGAGTGTGTAGATTGGCTCAACGAAGAGGCACAGATCGGGCCTAGCTTAGCATCAGAGGCTTTGACCAGCTTTGGGAGGGGACGTAGGAACACCTGACTTACCTATGCCCCGGATTTATTGCTTTATTAGTACTCCCAAGTTTTTTTTTTAATAATGTAATAAAAAGCAACTTCAATTTGCACGCAAGAGCAGGAGAACTCCGTATTGAAATCAATGAAATTGAAGGTTGTGGTACTAAAAATTTCCCGTTTTGGTCAAGAAATGGTCTTAGTTGTAAAAAGATTTATTTGAACAAAGTCAACTTCTATTAAAACTTTTCAAAACTATCTTCGATATGGATCAGAACTGGACATGCCTGAAATCTGTCACTAAGGTGTACAACCTCAGATTCCAGCAACTGGAAAGTTGCCCCTAGTCTGAATAGTACCGCGGCACTGCATAACGACGGAAAGTTGCCCCTAGTCTGAATAGCACTGCACCGGAGATTACAATCAAGCTTTTGAATACTGAATAGGCCAAGATGACCAGAGCGATGATCAAATGGACAAAGTTGATCGGGGAAAGTTTATGGCTAGACTTCAGGATGAAGTTGCCTACGTATCCCAAAGATGGGAATCAAGCCTTACGTAGTTCAGGCTTGGGTTCACTCGAGTATTTTCACTCTCCTTTTGCACTCTAACTTTTTCCAAGGCCGCCCTTTGCGGGTTTTCAACCTTGCGAGCTCAGTTTTTATAATTTCAAATTTTTCAATGCTCTAACTTTTGCCTAGGTCGCCCTTTCGGGTTTTCGACCTAGCGAGCCTCTCAGGGGTAATATTTCTTCAACTTGTCCATGCTGATCGGTTGTGAGAACTCTAGGCCATCTAGATCCATCAAAACGACAGCTCCACCTGACCAAATAGACTTAATGATGTAGGGACCAGTCCAATTGGGTCTGAACTTGCCCCTTGGGTCGTGGATGGGAGCTCGGTTGTCCTTAAGCACCAAATCTCCTTCCTTCAGATTCCTGGACTTAACCTTCTTGTTGAAAGCCCGGGCAATTCTGCGCTGATAACCTTGAACATGGTACAGTGCTTTCAATCTCCTCTCGTCAAATAGCATGAGTTCCTCAAATCTGCTCTGCTGCCACTCTATTTCGGCTACCTAGCACTCAGCCAACACTCGCAAAGACGGAACCTCAATTTTGATAGGTAGAACGGCCTCCATCGCATAAACCAAGGAATATGGAGTCGCCCCAGTAGAAGTTCTGATTGAAGTCCGGTAGCCCCACAGAGCAAACAGCAACTTATCTGGCCAATCCCGGTAGGTTTCCACCATCTTCTGCAGTAAGTGCTTGATGTTCTTGTTGGCGGCCTCAACCGCTCCATTGGTTTGCGGCCAGTATGTGGATGACTTATGAAAAGCCACGTTGTATTTTTCCAACAAGTCAATCACTTCCTTCTTGAAATGGGAACCGTTATCCAAAATGATCTCGTTTGGGACCCCATAACGATAGATGATGTTGTTTCTGATAAACTTCGCGACATGTGAAGCCTTCAACACCGCATAAGATTGGGCCTCGACCCACTTTGTAAAGTAATCTATCGCGACCAAGATGAACTCATGCTCATTCGACCCCTTTGGAGTAACAGCCCCGATCACATCGATTTCCCAAACTGAAAATGGCCATGGCGAAGTCATGTTGTATAATTTCGACGGCGGGATGTTCATGTGGTTTGCATGGATCTGACATTTGTGGCATCGCCGAACGAAAGCCGATACAATCCTCCTCCATGGTAGACCAGTAGTAACCCTGCCTGAGGATCTTCCGAGCCAACATTACCCCGTTCATATGTGCACCACATTCTCCTCCATGGATGGCCTCCATCAGGCGCTTTGACTCTTCAGCTTCTACACACAGTTTATGCATTCCCAGATGACCTCTCTTATACAGCTTACCCCCGCAGATGATGAACTGAACAGCCATTCTTCTGATTGCCCTTTTATCCTTGGCATTTGCCCTTAGTGGGTATACTTCCTTCTCCAAGAAGTTCCAGATGTCGTAATACCAGGGGTTGTCGTCCTGAACCTCATCTATAGCAGCAATTGATTCATATGTTGGCGCAAACTTCTGGTCAATGATGACTGGACGCATCCGGACTCCAAACGGGATGTCTATCATGGAAGATAGAGTTGCTAGTGAATCTGCGAACCTGTTGTTCTCTTTGCTAGATGAGCAAAGTTTAGCTTTTCAAACCGAGGAATTAACAAATCCAAGGTCTGGTGGTACATTATCATCTTTTCTTCTTTGACTTTCCAATCTCCTTTTGCTTGAGACACAACAAGGTTCGAGTCCCCAATGACGTCCAACTGTTTTGCCCCTAGTTCTAGGGCTGCTTCTAGACCGGCAATGCATGCTTCATATTCTGCTTCGTTATTCGAGACTTTGAACCGGAGTTTGAATGCTAGAGGGATACGGGAATTGTCGGGTGCTATCAACAACATTCCTATCCCATACCCGTACTGGCTTGACGCTCCGTCAAAGTACATCGTCCAAGTTTCATCTTGATGTGCAAAATGGCCTCATCTGGAATAAGTACTCAACTGCTTCACCCCCTTCTACTGGATGATCGGCTAAGAATTCTGCTACTGCTCTTCCCTTGACTGACTTGCGTGTCACATATTTCAGATCAAATTCAGAAAGCAATAGCAACCAACGAGCTAGCCTACCCGTAAGTGCCGGTTTCTCGAAAAGATATTTGATGGGATCCAATCGTAAAACCAACATTACAGAGTGAGCTAACAGGTAGTGCCGCAGCTTCCTGGTAGCCCATACCAAGGCTAAGCAAGCCTTCTCCAACGGTGTGTGGCGAGTTTCATACTCAAGCATCTTCTTGCTCAGATAGTAGATGGCCCTCTCTACCTTGTCTCTGATTCTTGTGCGAGCATACAGCCCATTGTGGTTTCAGTCACTGAAAGGTACAATATCAATGATCTCCCTGGCTCTGGTGGTGACAACACGGGTGGGTTCTGTAAGTATTTCTTGATCTGTTCAAAAGCAGCTTGGCATCGGCCGTCCCATTAGAATTTCTTTCCTTTCTTCAGGAGACCAAAAAGTGGTTCACAAGTCAAGGTTAATTTTGAGATAAACCGTCTTATGAATTGCACTTTATCCAGAAAGCCTCGTACCTCCTTTTCAGTCATTGGTGGTGGCATTTCTAAGATGGCCTTGATTTTGGAAGGGTCGACTTCGATGCCCCTTTGTGTAATCAGAAACCCCAGCATTTTCCCTGTTGTAACACCAAACGTACACTTCTGCGGATTCAACCGCAACCGGAATTCTCTAATCCTTTGGAAGAACTTTCGCAAGGCGGTGTAGTGGCCCTCTCTTTCTTTGGATTTGACAATCATGTCGTCCACGTACACCTCAACCTCTTTGTGGTTCATGTCATGCAATATCGTGGTCACGGCCCGTTGATATGTAGCTCCAGCGTTCTTCACCCAAATGGCATCACTCTGTAGCAGTAAGTCCCCCACGGGGTGGTGAAGGCAGTCTTTTCCCGGTCTTCAGGTGCCATCACTATCTGATTGTAGCCTGAGAAGCCATCCATAAACGAAAGCAAAGCATGCCCCGCTGTGAAATCCACCAACTTATCAATATGTGGCAAGGGAAAGTCGTCCTTCAGACTAGCTCTGTTCAAATCCCTGAAATCCACGCATACTCGGATTCTGCCATCTTTCTTTGGCACTGGAACAATGTTGGCCAACCAAGTCGGGTATTCGGATACTAGCAGGAAGCCTGCATCGATTTGCTTGGTGACCTTTTCCTTAATCTTGATAGCCCAGTCAGGGCGGATCCTTCTGAGTTTCTATTTGACAGGTCGGGCCTCGGGGTCAAGAGGGATCTGGTGCTGTACAATCTCAGGATTGATTCCAAGAATGTCTTCGTAGGACCACACGAAAACATCTTTGAAATCTTTTAATAAAGCGACTAAGCGCTCGCGTTCCTCCGAAGACAACGTGGACCCGATCTGGACCAGCCGCAGGTCCTTCTCAGTACCAATATTCACAGTAGTGATTTCATCCACTAAGGGTTTAACAAATCTCTCCTGCTCTTGATCAATTAATCGTTGCAAAACCGGAGGAATTTCTTCCTCGTCATTTTGTCAAAATTTTGAAAGTCCTGATTCAAGCAATATCAAAGGCACAAAAAGTACTCAGAAACCACATCCATTCATTCTCATTATGTACTTCCAAACCGTCCGATTCTTCTGTTACAACAGACTCAAAAGAGAAAGAAAAAGACGACCTGGACAGGACTGTGGCATACGGGTTATCACCCCCAGGAATACCGGACTCAGACTCAGTTGAGCTGGAACCTGATTCCGACTCACAAGACTCGGTGGAATCAGATTCCGGCTCACTACCTGACCCGGTGCTGTTTGACAAAAATCTCTCTTCGTACTGCCAAACGAGAGAGGGTGCGATGGATGCATCCAAAATAGTTGATGGTAGGCCCGCAGCCGTTTCATTCCCGATCATGGACACCGAGAAGTTATCCCCCAAGCACTTCTGTTCGATCTGAGGATTTGAAAGTAGACATGCCAGTGCTACCCCCATTTCAAGTTCGGTGTCCTCAGACTCCATTTCCTTGCTCTGCTCAACCTTAATTGTCAGGTCTGTCTGCTCTTTGGCAACATCATCCCCAGATAACTGTAGGTCAAAGAAAATCTCGAACCCCGGCACGCGCTTCCTCTCCGCGTTCAACCATGGCTCTGGAAAGCCACAGAATGGAAAGTCCTCCCCCTCCTGGATGAAGCGTCCGTTTAGGGTACCTCGGATGGGCCGGTGCATCAACTCAAAAGGTTTCCCCATTTGTTTCGCTCTGGCTCTCCCGGCCATCTCCTTTCCTTTCCTTACCCAATCCTCCCTGGTGGGCAGATAACCCAAGCCAAAGATATGAGGGTTGTGTGGCACTTCGGCCAATGCTGCGACGCCCTTCCGGCCGCTCTTTCCCAGTCCCATCCCGGGGATGTGTTGGTGCTTGTTCATGAGGTATACTGCCTGAGCACTGACATATATCCCTTCGTTAGTAGCCATGATGTTCTGTACAACCCGAGCCTTAGCCAGGGTAAAACCTGATGATGAACACGTCCTCCATACCGTGCTCAATTTCTAGAACAGGCGTAGATACCTCCGGTGGTGGATAAATCGATGAATTTCCAAAATCAATGGCTACTCCCTTCCCATGGGGGTATTTCACCATTTGATGCAAGGTGGATGATACTGCCTTTACCTGATGCAGCCACGGCCGCCCCAAAAGCAGGTTGAAAGTTGCAGGAACCTCTAAGACATGGAAATCTATCTCATGCTGTCCCGGTCCAACCTTGGTCTGAATTTTTACCGTCCCCATGACTTCTCTGCTCATGTTGTCGTATGCCCGGATCACCTGAGCTGTCGGTATAAAGTCCGCAGTCTTCAAACCGATTGCATACGCAGTTCTTGCTGGGCACACATTGATGGCGGATCCGGTATCAACAAGAACCACCGGTATCCATTTATTTCTACACTCCACGGAGATGTAGAGTGGCTTGTTATGGTTCGCCCCCTCAGGTGGCAATTCCTTGTCGGAAAAAGTCAACGTCGGGGTAGCTCCTCCAGGAAAGACTAATCCCACCAGCTGCTCCGGCGTGGTTTCTATCGAAAGCTTGGCCTTATCCATGGCCGATAAGACAGCCTGTCGGTGGACTCGCGACGCCATAAGCAGTCCCCAGATGGAGATGTCTGCTTGTATCTTTTTTAGCTGTCTGAGTACAGCTTCATCCTCAAGTTGCTTCTCCTTCTGTTTTTGGGCCTCCCTATCCTTCCCAGATGCCTCTGGCTGATCCAGGTGCGGAGGCTTGAAATACCGTCCACTCCTAGTCATATGGTTAACTTCACCAACGTACCAAGTATCATCTGGTTAGTTGCTCCCCCAATCCTCGTCCGTGTGGGCAAGACATAAATCATCGTCCTCCCACCACATTCCATCGGCAGCCGATAGACACCTGTTCGGCTCCGGTATGACTGTTCTCGTACTCGCGGTACCTTCCATCCATATGCTCACAGCATTCTCTGTTTCTGTGTGCATAGCAGTTTTAGTCCCCACATGAGCCTTAGCTTTCCTAATTCTCTCAGAATCTTCAAATCTTTCCTATTCCGACTGTGTCAATACAGCTGGCTGTTCAATAATTCCTGTATTCAAAATGCTCCAATCCTGAGTGAAATTCTTGACACTGGCGCTCTCCGGCGATGTACTCTGTTCTTCGACCCTTCCGGCCGTCACTGACATTCTTGCCCCTGCCGGGCCCTGCCCTGGTTGGAACTCTTCCACGATATCTGGTTGATCATCCAACCACCGGTAGCCTCTGCCGATTCCTCATAATCGAACCAGTTGACTGCTGCGTCCCCTGGATCTTGGTCACTGTAAAACTGGAGATTGGCAAGGTCCTCTTCCATAGCCGTCAAATTATCTGTCCTCTGTCCCAAACCATCCCCTTGGATTACACACAGCTCTATCTCTGTTGGTAATTCCACACTTGGCCCATCCTGGCCTACTGACGAAATGTAGTCACTCGGACTATATACTTTTTCAACAAAACTCCCAGATTCCTCGGACTCTAGCTCAACAACCCGCTTCTCCTCTGAAATTTCCCCTCTTTTGTCTTTGATAGTTACCCCCATTGGCTTAGGCTGGGTTATGGAGATGTCCATCATGCACAAGTCAGTGCAGTCGGGAAGGAACACCTCCGGCTAGGTAAGTGGGAAGGAGTGATATAGATGCTGGGATCGTAAGCCACGGCCCCAGTCTGGATAAAGTTGATTCTTTTGGGAGGTGGAGTTTGGTTGTGCGGGGGAAGAGGGTTTGTTGTGACATTGGGTTTTTCGGGAGGCATAATCACCTCGTTATCAATGAGATCTTGAATCTCATGACGTAATCGGTAGCATAGGTCGCGGTGTCATGACTGTGCTGTTGGTGAAATGCGCAATATTTGGCTGGGTTGTGGGTAGGAGGAAGTTTTTCCGTAATGGCCGCGGCTCTAGGGGCTTCAAGTGCCCTTTTCTGATTAAACACCCCAGAGCTTTGGACAGGGGCATATAGTGGAGCAAAGGTTCTTTGGTTTTGGGTGGGTATTTGGCTGTTTTTGTATGGCTTCCGGACGCACCGGAGAATGGCGTAGCTGCCATGGTTCTTGGAGGGAGGTTGGTGTGTAACCATGCTCACTTCGGAGGCTCTCGCAGTTGTAGCGCCGCTCGGGCCTACGTTGTTGTTGTGATTGAAAGTTTTTCGGGGTTGCTCTCGATCATTATCAATTAAGCCTTGCTTCAAGGCATCCTCAATTTGTACTCCCATCTCATGCAGATTAGAAAAGGTAGGAAGGGGAGTACGATCATTTTCTGCATCAACTTCGGTTGAAGATTGCGCACAATCATCCGAATCTGATCTTGTCTGTGGGCCTTAGGGTCATCATCGAAGCCTTAGCCCTCCAGCGAGTCACAAATTCTGAGAAGCTCTCCTTAGCCTCTTGTCTCGTCGTCTCAAGATCACAGGTCGTAATCTCGATTTGTGTATTATATGAATATTGTGCAATGAAGGCCTCAGCCATTTCGTCCCAGTTTCTTTTGACATCATCTTCTAATTTGGCATACCATATGGTCGCCACACTCGATAGGGTCCGGCCAAATAGAGACAGCTTCTGTAGTCTGGAGAGGCCCATTGGCCTTAAGATATCTGAAAACAATCTCAGGTGCACCATGGGATCCCCGGATCCATCAAATCGGTCGATGTGGGGCATCTTGAATCTGTCCGGCAGCGTCACAGCTACGTCGGTATATCCGTCTTCAATGTCAGGGATGGTCTTGACTCCTAGGATCTCTTGAACAGCTTTTCGAGCTTGCTCAACTTCAGTGCTATGGGATTTGTCTCGAACTCAAAAGGGGAGTCCGGTAGGTTGGTGGTGTTTGGATAATTGGTGGTAGGATCTGGGGTAGAACCGGGGGTGGGGGTGGTCTGTGGGAATGTCCGTATCATTCTGAACATTAGCTGTCTCCCCGAGGGTTGGAACTCCCTGCAGGGGAGGAGCTTGCTGCGAAGCAGATGCTCCGGTTTGCTGTTGTAGCCTCACGATTAACTCTGCTTGCTCAATCATAACCGTGGCCTGTTGCTTGGCGAACTCCACCTGTCGGACAGCATCCTGCTGCATCATTTTCATACTCTCTTGGAGTTGGCGCACCATCTCTTCTAAGCTGGCCATACTGTCCTGATCTGACTGAATTACCGGTATATATTCCCTCTCTGTGGGAGAAACAGAACCCTGATCCCTACTGCACTCAAGTGGGGTAGATAAGGCCCTCTGAACTGGCTGCTGAACCGATGTTTTCTGCCTAACTGCCCCCCGTCTAGTAACCGCGGGTAGAGAGTGGTACACTGGTTGTCCGTCTACCAGATCTTCAGATCGATGGAGTCGACGACCTCTAGTCCAGAGTGCTTGGGGAATATCTACTGGGTTAGAAGCAATTGCGCTAAACTACTTAGCAAAAAGATAAATAAAGCGATAATAAGGAAATAAAACAACCAGATAAATGGACAACATAACAGCGTAAAATAAACACACAACACACAGTTGGGTATCACAATACACTGTTGATAAACTGAATACACTGTTCTCAGATGTTGATCATTGTTCCCAGATTACTGCCCCCAAGACCAAGTCTGATACCCGCAAATAACTGATCCTCAAAACATTGGTGCCCGCAGGCCTGATGCCCAAACTTGCAAACTGATATGCGCATTCCCTGTAGAGATACACTCTAAAGCACATAGTAGATAAGTGAGAGCCAAAACACCCCTATGTTGGGGTAGGGTTTCCCTGTCCTATTTTGTCAGGAGCTAGGGTTTCACTACACACGCAGCGGTTTCAAACAACCTATATCGGGTAAGCAACCTGTTCTAATTTGGAATGATCACTATGGATTCCGAATATGAACTAGGTCGAATGGTCGAAAAGGGTGCCCCGGTAAAACCGGGGTTTGTGTTCCCATACTGGCAGAGCCCGCAATCGATCAGCCTTATGGCATGCCTTGACAAAGTCAAGCCTCCGGCAAACCGCTCAGGAATAGCAGATGGCCAACACGGTGTCCTAGGCGCACCAATGCACATGCAATGCAAAGAAACACATAAGTGAAATCAAAACAAGATATCATGAGTTCGAGTCAAGCTCTCTAAAGTCCCCCACAGAGTCGCCAGAAACTGTAGATGTCCCCGAACGTCCCGGGAGGATGAATCCCGTTTTGTTCGCCTATGGGGCTACTACAGTTTAGGACTCAAATTGTCACGGTTCTTAATCTGAACCAAAGAGTCCAAATCCGGCAAATCGTTTTGAGAAAACAGATTTTTGAAAGAAGTGCCAAACATGGACTGCTTTGCCAGATACAGAGTCGCCACCTAAATATTTTATTTTGGGGGAATTTAAGAAACCCTGACTCGGTGCCAAAGGCCACGTGTCCGTCATCACCAAAGTTGCCTCGGCTCGGGAACTTGGGTACGATTGGGGAAGGTCAGCTATGAGCACCCCCTCTCGCCCGATCAAAGATCGGCCTCTACTAACCGTGATATCTTATTTTGAAATCATTATGCGTTCTTACTCCGGTTATTAGCCTAGATTTACTACGTGATGCGCACAGCAAACAAGTATAGACCAAGTCGCCCAAATTGGAACAAAACATTTCATGTTTGTTTTGAAAATGGTTTGCTACTCGCAAGTAGGCTAAAATGCAGGTTTTGCCACCCTCGAGTGGGCTTTAAAACTCGCAGTTTTAATGCATTATTCCAACTTAAGTAATTCGACCACCATCCACGGGCATCCAAGCAGTTATATCACATAAGCAACTAGCCTCATGGTAATCATGCTGTCATGTTAATATTCGCACGCATGCAGTATGCTAAAGCATAAAAGCTTACCTAGTACTCCAAGCCAAAACAGAAACTAGTTAGTAATCATATGCATGATCCTAGTTCATGTTAAGATGGCTAATGCAACACATGCAGGATGCAGCTAGAATAGGCTCGGCTACCCTAAAGATGGCATGTGAAATGCTGCAACTAACAAGTACTCAATTTGGAATTGAAATACAAGTGCAGTTAGCATGATGTGCTGAGCCCGGTGCATGTAAGACAAATGTATGGATGCACGCATGCATTGTATAAGGTATGCTAATTTAAATATGCCCTAGTCTAACCATCATAAGCGGGTAAATAAAAGGAAAGAAAGACGTGGGATTGGAAGACATGCACACACTCACACACACTTATTACAAATACGCCCTCACTCGAAGGGTCCGAAAGAATAATACAGTCCGAATAACAAATCAACTATCCTAGCTAATTAATTATTACAGACCCTTAATTAATTAACAAATTAATTACAAAATAAAATGTGAAGCTTAAAGAGACTGCCATAGCTCTGCCTCGGAATGCGCAAATGATGCATGTTTGACTCGTCTTGCCCGGAAACTCGCTACCATAGCATTGCTGCCTCTGTTTACACTGCCTAGCTCCTCTGAAGACTACACAAGTCTCGGGATAGGTTCTCTGTGCACTGTAGAACACCACCGGCTAGGAGGAATGGCCACCGGCCATGGGAAATGGTCACTGGCCGCTGATGAAGTTATCGGCCATTGATGGATGGCCGGTCGGCACTAGAGATGGCGGCCGGCCAAAGCTTCCTGCAGAAACTGGTTTTGACAGCAACAGAGGGCAAGCAGTGTATGGCATGGAATTTTTAAGCAAATGTAAGCATGACCACACTCCCTATCATGCAATGGACTCAAGGGAGCATGACCCTCGACCCTCGGGCCATCAATTATGCATTTTGATGTATGATGGCCTAAGAGGCCAAATTTCGCAATTTAATGTAAGTGCATGCAACCAAAAGAGATGAATGCCAACACCCTATCATGTTGAGGTCAAGGGGATTGACGACCAAGGGTTGAGACGTGTTACATCACTTGGAGTATGGACGCTTCTCAATCCTCATACTTGGTTTGACACCCCAAACCAAGCAAAATGTAATGCAATGTATGCAAGGTGGCTCAAGTATGTAACACGAGCAATGCAATGTGCCAAACATACAAGATGTAATGTCATGTAACTCATCATGCAAACTATGACATGAGATGCAACTAGCTAACAATATGCAAGCATGCAATTGTGATACTAGGCAAGCATGAAATCAAAGCAATGCAATATGATCATGCAATGGCGGACCTAAAAACACAAAGGGGCAGACCTCAGCCCACCCCAAAACAGTGACAAAAGATGCCTAAAATGATGGATAAATATTCATGTAAGCATGCACACCAATAGGCCCAAGATTAAGGCATAACAAAGGAGCATTCTACTACCACTACCCCAAGCAAACATGGCATGAGCTATACAACCAAAAACAAAGTTTTAGTGCACCAAAATAAGTCCCAAAACCCACTGTTATGACAACTCAAATGACCCAAACACATAGGCATGCACAATGCTTCATTTCAAGGCATAAAAGGAGACTTCTTCAAGGCATGGAAGGAACGATAGATGCTAACATTTAAGCACAAAACATGGACTGAAATGGCATGGTACGTGATTCCAAATCACTGAAATAGCCTAGCCAATGCATGCTAATGACTCACACACCCGATGCTAACATGCTAGAATGCTAAGGAGCCATACAAAGCATATCAAATACGACCAAACCAGCACCTAACAAACCTCAAGCATGGCAAAATATGACCGAGAACTTCACAAAGCAAGGTCAAAACATGAGAGCATGGTGGTCAAATGACATGATACACTTCTAGGCAAAATAAGGGAATACAAATCAAGTGCAATATGCATGTAAAGGAGCATAAATCTAACCAAAGACAGAGGTAATATATGACTCAACAACAACTAAAAACCTCTGAAATGGGGCCTAAAACAACCAAGCATACATGGTACCCTTATGAGCCAAAAACATGGACAAATGGGACACAAAGGGGAGAGGGGTATCCCTCCCCTATACAAGACCTCAAACCCCCTTCTTCACCACTGAAAATCCATTGGATTTCAGTGGTGAGAAGACCAATACACCAAGGTAACCAAAGCTCAACAAAGAAAGCACCAAAAGGGCCAAACAAGGCCTAAGAGGGGGAGGTCGACCCCAAACAACAAAATGACCTTAATGAAGTATCTTAAGCATGCAAATACAAGATTTTTTTCAGTTATACACAAGGTCTAAAACAGTAAGCAAGATAGGAAAAAATCTAGTGCAAGATTGGGGAAAATAAAGCAAGATTGTTACCCTTGAAGAACAGTCCAAGAACAGCAAGGTCAGGCCCCTTTTGTGATCAAAACTAGCTTAAAACTTCAAGAACAAACCCTCAAGGCCTCCTAAGTCGAAGTATGGTGTAATAGTGTGTGTCTTGGTGCAATACTATGAACTAAACACACTTTTAGGCCACAAAACACACACAAAAGAGGAGAGAGAGGGAAATATAGAGAGAGAGAGGGTGATGTATATCAGAATGTATATGTATAAGCTTTGGTTTTTGTTCAACAACCCTTAACAATGGAGGAGGAAGGGTTCTTATATAGACAATGCAAATGACTTGAAGCTTCTCAAAGAAGCTAAACAAAAAAAGGGTCAAAGGGGGCAAGGAGGGCAAGGCTTCCTGAGGAAGCTGGGACAGCTGGCAAGCTTCTTGAGGAAGCTAAGACAAAGGTCCAAGCTTCCTCAAGAAGCTAGACCAAAAGGGTGCAAAAGGGGCAAAACAGCCACACTTATGCACGGGGGCAGGGTTAGTGCATTCCAGCCGGCACAGCTGGCATGCACCATGCCTGAAAAAGGCAAAAAAGTGCTACTGGCCAGAAAAGGAGGCCACCGGCCAAACAGATGGCCGGCCGGCCACACTGAATGCCGACCGGCCAATGGTATACTTCACCAATGGCCGGTAGCCTCAAAACATGGCCGGTGGCCTCAAATCACGGCCGGTGGCCTCAAGCCACGGCCGGTGGATTCCAGGGGTAGCTAACAAGTTACTCTGTACCCTTAGAAAGAAAAACACAAGTGTTTGGTGCAAAACCAAACACAGAACAGTTGTTGAGAGATCCTGAGGCAAGGCGCGTATCCCAGACCTCCGGGAACTCAAAACGAAACACAAACATGAGTAATCACCGAGTGTTCGAGCGATGACATCCAAGTCTTGAGGATAGTCAAAAATGGGGTCTCTACAGCCTAGTAAACCCAATACTTTGCTTATGAGTATTGTAATAATAGTTACGAGCCCAAGGAACACAATGATGCCTTTTAAATAATGTTACTTTGGATGTTTTCCTTGGTAACACCCTTGGATAGCCTCCTCTTCGAATTTTGTTTTCAGAAAATTTAGAACAAGTACCCACAAAAAAATTCTTAGCAAAATTCTGGAAATTTTGGCTTTTGAATGACTTAAAACGGCCTTGAAGTGAGCGAGAACGAGCCGAAAAACCCCTTGAACCAATCTGCCGGTTCAATGTTGTGGCTAAACCGGCTTGAACTGGCTTGAACCGTTGGTCAACGTGCCGGTCAACGCGCCGAGCAGGGCGTAGGTTAGCACGTGGGTCGGGCGAGGCAGACGGATGCGGGTCTGGACGCGGTGCGCGGGGCGCTGGGGCGACCGGCGAAACTTGACGCGCGCTGGGCTGCAGCGTTGGGCTGCTTGGTTGGGCTGCGCTCTGGGCTGGCTCTGCGCACTGGGCTGGCTGGGTCGCGGACCTGGGCTGGTCTGTGCGCTGGGCTAGCTGTTCCTGGCTGTGGGTTGCGCCTGGACTAATGGGCTGAACAAAATTCTTTTTAATTTTTAGGCCCAAAGGAATTGATTTCCTTGCAGTGGTTCTAATTTTTGGGCCCCTTTTATTTGGTTTTGTTTTTGGCCCAAAATTTTGAATTTCCAAGTCTGCAACGGTATCAATGCACAGATTGTCTTCTCCGATGACGGGAGTCGGCGACCAAACACTGAAATTTGAATTTTGCGGATCAAATTTTTGCCCTTTTTCACAACGAATTTCACCGTTGTGATCAAAATTCTGTGAAGAACAAGATGGTGCCAAATTGAAGACCCAATTTGAACCGAAAAATATTTTATAAAATTGTTTCCAACGGTGTAATTCGGCTTCGCTTTCGACAAGGTTCGGAACAATAGCGCCACCAACAGTTATCTTCTTCGGATAGTATTCTGGAAATACGACACATTGATGATGATTGAATAAACAAACGGAATTTACCAATGCTGAAGATTGTTGATCAATAATTTTCTGAATTTTCAGCAAAAAGAGTTCGGAAACTTGTCTTTCTTCCGGACTAAAATTCGACATCTGCGATAATGTATATCCCTGCTCTGATACCACTGAAAGATAAACTTACAATGGTAATTGATCGAAATACCCATGAGGGTGTTTATCACGCGAGAATGTCAATTATCCGAAAGTTAGAAAAATGGTAAACTTCTAGTACAAAAATCTGTATCTAATTCCAAACCTGTTATCACTTATTTATATACAAATAAGTGACCTTTGGGAATAGGTATAACATCAACAGTCACCAAGGTTCAATCAGAGTTGTGACTATTGATGTTTGAATTCAAACCATTAACTAACAGATAGTTTCATCATTCTTGCGGGAAGGTTCTTCAAACTTCAAGAGAGAAATGATTGAGTGAAGTGAGTCACACCAAACTATGGTGTGGTCACTCTTTATTCCATCAATTCAAACCCATTTTCTTTCAAGAACCATGGAATTGATTCTATAACTCACTTAATTCATGATTTGTGGAGGATTTTTCTACAAAGTTAAGGCTTAGAATGCTCAGCTCAAGCTTAATTTTCAGAATTAGAGATGATTTCCTTTAGCTCCTTCAAGTCTTCTTCAATTCCATGTAAGTTTTGAGCTTCACTCTCTCTCTACAATGGAGTTCTCTCTCTCTCTCTCAACTCTTCCAGCAGAAAACAAAAGAAATGAGCCTTACTTCTTGACTCATCAACATATACACACACACACATGCCTCTCTTGTTGACACCACATTACACACGTGCACACTTAATCAAGCCTCCAATACAACACTCACATGTACACACATACACAGATTTTCTCTGCACACCCACACCCAAATACACCCTCAATTCTAGGTTGTTTCATAATTCAAATTATGTTTAGAATTAATTTAATTAAGCAACACTTAATCTTAACAAATCTTGATTGACACATAATTAAATTAATCATAACTAATTACAAATCCCACATACTTTAATCAGTCTAATTTTGACTTCAATTATAGCCCAATTAATTATATTTAAATTTATCATTCTAAATCAGATTTTTAATCAAACTCCTAAAAGGCTCCAAATATTAAATTAAACTTATTTCCAACCTCAGTTTTGGTTTCTTAAATGATTAAGCCCTTCAATTTCAGATTAAACTTTAAAATTTTCTATCTCGTATAAGTCTGCACGGTTCAATAGACGTAGTATATTTGTTATTTGCTTCCGCTAGCCCCCTTACTGTTGCCACTACTAAGCCAGCATTGCCCCTCCAAATCTCCTTCAGTCAGCGCCTCTTCTCTGCAAATCCTTGCTCCACTGCTATTCTCTCCCCCATTGCAGGTCCTCTCTCCCTCTATTTCCATCCATAGCCCCTTCTTCTTCTTCTTTTTCTTCTTCTTCTTCTTCTTCTTCTTCTTCTTCTTCTTCTCTTCAAACCCTAGATCTGGAAACCCATATATCTCTCTCTCTTAACTGCAGATCAAATGATGGAGTGGAGGAGCTGAGTCGCGTTGTAGAGGGGATCTAGATGATGGATAGCGGCAAAGGGTGGCTAGTGGGGCTGGAGAAAGGTGACAGGGGTGAGGGAAATATGAGTTGCAATGTCAATAGTGAAGGAAAGGGCAGCGACTGCCATGGCATGGGTGCAAATGGATTGGGAATGGAAACAAAAAAGGGGATGGTATCGGTCGGAGGGTAACGGCGGTAGAAAGAGTTAGGATGACTGACGGCAACGGTTGATGGTAGCGGCGGCTGTGGGATAGAGTTAGAGTTAGGGTTAGGGTTAGGGTTATGGTTAGAGAAGATGAGGATATTTTGGAAATATTTGAAAATTGATAGTTTGTATTGAGTGAAAAATAAAAAATAAAAATTAGGTGTGGTGTGCAATGAGTAATTGGTGTGTATGACGTAAGGCGTGTATCATAACCCTTTATCCTTTGTGGTCATGTAAGGAACCTTTAGTGAATAGTTGAGGATATTCATCCGTTTTAATTGTTTACAATACATTTTATTGATTAAATAATACATTTGAGGATGTTAAAGGAATTTATGTTGCATTTTTTTATGTTGGTTAACAAAGAGAAATTTGTATACGTATGGATCATATTACAAGATAATGTGTCTTTTGTGTATAGTGTTTTGTAATTTTCTCTGAACTTTTTCTGAATTTTCTCTGTAATTTCTAGATCAATGCAAAACATACTTTGGATAGTGTGTTTATAATACCAATCAAATTCATCTAAAGAAATTTTCCAATATCAGAGAAAATTAATTTGTGCATTGGGTTTGTTTGAATTGGATGGTGTAATTACTTTGTGCATTGTTTTGTTACCCAAAAGACAACCTAAGAGGGGAGGTGAATTAGGTTTTTACAAATAAAAATAATAATACCCTAATAAAAATTATGACTAACATAATAGATAAATATAGTTAATGAAATAAAAAATAATTAAAACAAGTGTTCTAATAACTATGTCAGTTAATGATTTTAGCACAGTGAAAATATGAAATATAGCTATGATAATTTAAATAAAATAAAGAGATAAGGGAGAGAGAGGCAAACAAATTTATAGTGGTTCGGTTTCAACTCGGCCTACATTCACTCCTCAAGCTTCACTTGAGATTTTCCACTATACTCTAGCTTCACAGGGTGCTAGCAACCTTTTCACAGATGGAGCAATCCTCTACAGATTTTACACAGACTTTCTAAGTCAAGAATACTGAGTGTACTACACTTTACAAGGTTGAAAAGAATGTGTTTTTGCTTTCACAGAAAGCTACAAAAATAATCTCTCAAAGATAGATATAAAAATGAAGCTATAGTTTTTCTGTAAACCTCACACAGGAAAGATGGGCTTAAAGCTATACGTCTCAATGTATAATTTCTGAAAAAGGATGTAAACAAAAATTGAAGAACACTTTTCAGAGAATTTTTCGGAGAATAGATGTGAGTGATATAGATCAAAGAATATTTTCTGATTTTTTTGTAACTTATTTACATTAGAGGCTTTGGTATATATAATGAAATTTATAGCCGTTTATAGCCATTGTACTCCATCATTACTAATTTGAATATCTTCCACTTGAACCTTTGGTGTAGAGACCCTAATTTTTGTAATTACCATTAAATCCCTAACCTTGAGTTTATTTCAATAAAGCCCTTGAATTTTCGCTTAATTGCATTTTAAACCCTAGAATTGGGAAGCATCGTGGATTAATTCGAGTAAACTCTAATCAATCCCGTAGATTAATAATCACCTTTAAAACCATATTATTAATTATTAGACCCTATCATTATATATTAATCACTCTAAAATCTTAATTCCCGGTAATGCCGTTTTTGCTCGGTTTCTCGCATTTGTTTGCGCTTTAATTTAACGGGACCCGAATTTATTATTTTAACTATTTTCTAATGTTAGTATATTAATAACATATATCAAGGTTTCATAAATTTAGACTTGTTCCTATATACTTTTATTTTATTTCATTTTAACCTTAATTGTAATATTTTATTAATTAATGTACTTGTGGCTATTATATTATGTTTATAAATACAAATATCTCATATATATACAAATATCTCATATATATATGTGTGTGTGTGTGTGTGTGTGTGTGTGTGTCTTGGAGCCCAAGTTGTTGAGTATGTGATGGATGAAATGGCCATAATGACAACTTTGACAATTTGCACTTAGGAAACTTAGTCCCTAAGAAACCTTCCCAATCTTTTCTCTCTCTATATATATATATATGCACATTTCTCCCCCTCATTATACATTTTTTCAGCCATTCACTAGAGGAGTGAGAGAGAGTGATCTTGGAAAAAAAAAAGAGAGAGGAGAGAGTGAGAGAGAAGAGGAGAAGAAAAGAAAGAATTGTGTTAGAGTCTTGTACAACAAAGGTAAACATACAACACCTCTTCTCTCAAGTTCTCTTACCACTTGTTTTCCCCCTCCTAATACATGATATTTGTATATATTTGTTGTAGTCTAGGCCTACACTCTTGTATAAAGGTGTATTAATCAAGAAATGATGTGCTTCTCTTTCTTTCTTAAATTTCCAACAGCAAATCTTTCCCTCTCTTGAATTTATTTTCCTATCAAAACTCCATAAACTAAAAATCTGTTTTATGGTCTAATATTTGGTATGTCTAGAGTATGTGGTAATTTTTGTAGGTCCTAAGGATGTGTTTTTATAACCTAAACAATTTTTCTAAGTTTGTTACTCACAGAACCAGAAAAACAGTCAACTTTATCTATTTTTAGAAAATTCCAGAAAAATAATCTTGAGTCCAATTTTATGTCAAAATCTTAATTTGGGTGTTATATTTTAAATAAAATTTGTTTGAACTCAAGAGAGTGAGGAGTTTGAGAGAAAAACCGATTTGCGTAACAGTCAACGAAACTGGACCAATCTTGGTAATTCTGAATTATCTTAAAATATAAAATACCTATCCTACTTTCATAAATTGAGTTTGAAACTAGACTTATTTATCTACAAACTCACATGAGGCCAGGTACTTAGGGCCAATAAAAGTATTTTTTTCATAATTATTTTCAAACTGGTTCAAATCTGGAAATCTGGAAATTTATGTTAATATGCTCTTATTTGGTTTGCAACTCTTATATTCTATGTTTCTTGAATGTTTTAGTCTCGATATGTAATCTATGATAAATTGTAAATTTTCTTTACCATGAATAAATTACTTGTTGTTTAGTTTGGATTCATAATTCTATTGACCATGCTTTGCTATAACTGAGAACATAATGCACTTAATAAAGGGGAAATCAAATGGGATGGTAATGGGTTGCGATCATTGTATTAAATTTTATGAGATAATGAACGATGGATTCAAGAGTATGATATAGTGAAATGTGTTCCATTTTTGTGAAGTCTTGTGCAAGTGTGTTTCCGAACCCTAACATGGCACGGGAGGTATTCTGGCTGCTTAACGGAAATGGGAGGCATAAGGGTGGCAGTGAGGGTCTCACACAGGGAGAGTATCCCTGGAAGCCCGTTTCCTTGGGGCAGACCGTGATGTCACCACTTGGGTATGTAACCTAGGTGCGTGGGCATCATTGGTAATTGTGCGGTAAGCGACGCACTGGTGGTTATGCGGTAAGCGACGCATTGGTATTGTATTAACCAATGGGGAGTCAGAATTGCCCATGGCCAGAGTTAGTGGTTGGGTAGGAACGGCATTCCGCGGGGAGTTTCCTAGAACTAACTAAAATTGACTATTATTCATGAGAACTGAAATTTAATTATAACCTCTGATTGATTATTGCTTTCGCTGTATGTTATGACTGTGCCGTTATGTTACTTGTGTATTTGGAATGGGAAAAGGGTCGGGGTGTGTGTGTTTACTGGACATTCCAAGCTCATGGCGTTTTATGCCAGGTGAAGGCGAGTTTTACACCAAGAACAGAATCCCTAAAAGCTTTGTGGAACCATGACTGCCTTAGAAATTAGATTGTATATTTCCTATATTTTGGATAATCTTTTTGTATCAAGGAACCGATCTGTATTTAAAGACTTGAAGAATTTTATCTGTAACTATTATTAATATTTCATTTTAGTGTAATTATTTATATTTTGTGCTTAAAAATGATGTGTATCCTCTAGTTAAACCCCGGTGCATCGTTGTATTATATTATCAAAATTTGAGGCGTCACATTTGGTCTGCTGCTGTGTTGGACTGTTTGAACCTTTGTTTTTGGCTGTTTGAACCTCTGGTTTGGGTATTATTTTTGGGTTGAAATGAACTGCTGATTTAAGCAAATATTAAAAACATTCAAACAATATTTAGGATAAAAGTTTAAGAGATAAATAATGGGACAAAATAAATTTTGATTCTATTTTTCTCTTTCAAATAAATTAAAACATAATTAAATAAATCATCAAAATAAATTTGGATTCTATTAAAATATAATTAAATAAATCATCAAAAGAAATTTTGGATTCTATTTTTTTTCAAATAAATTAAAATTAAATAAATCATCAAAAGAAATTTTGGATTCTATTTTTCGCTTTCAAATAAATTAAAACATAATTAAATAATCATCAAAAGAAATTTTGGATTCTATTTTTTTTCCGAATAAATTAAAATTAAATAAATCATCAAAAGAAATTTTGGATTCTATTTTTCTCTTTTAAATAAATTAAAAACATAATTAAATAAATCATCAAAAGAAATTTTGAATTCTATTTTTCTCTTTCAAATAAATTAAAATATAATTAAATAAATCATCAAAATAAATAAGTCTAACAATCTCTCCCTTTTTGATGATGGCACACAATGATGTTTTGATTTGATTTTGGAGTTAGAAAGGCTCCCCCTCAAGTCATGCTCCCTGAATTCATTTCTAAATACATCGGTTAGCACATGTGTAATAAATAAGCTTTAATCAGAGACATGATATGAGAATAAGATATCAAACTATAAATACATAACATTATAACAAAATAATACTATAATACATAACATTATATAATTTTCTCCACCTGTGACATTATCAAAAGGAAATCATGGGTCAGAAACTAGAGGAGGAGGAGGAAAATAAAGTGATAAATGGCATCTATACAATTTTGTTACCCAAAAGACAACTAAGATGGGAGGTGAATTAGGTTTTTACAAATAAAAATAATAATACTCTAATAAAAATTATGACTAGCACAATAGATAAATATAGTTAATGAAATAAAAATAATTAAAACAAGTATTCTAACAACTATGTCAGTTAATGATTTTAGCACAGTGAAAATATGAAATATAGCTATGGCAATTTAAATAAAATAAAGAGATAAGGGAGAGAGAAGCAAACAAATTTATAGTGGTTCGGCTTCAACTCGGCCTACGTTCACTCCTCAAGCCTCACTTGAGAGTTTCCACTATCCTCTAGCTTCACAGGGTGCTAGCAACCTTTTCACAAATGGAGCAATTCTCCACAGATTTTACATTGATTTTCTAAGTCAAGAACACTAAGTGTACTACACTTTTACAAGCTTGAAAAGAATGTGTTTTTGCTTTCACAGAAAGCTACAAGAATTATCTCTCAAAGATAAATATAAAAATGAAACTCTGGTTTTTCTGTAAACCTCACATAGAAAAGATGGGCTTAAAGCTATACGTCTTAGTGTATAATTTCTGAAAGAGAATGTAAATAAAAATTGAAGAACACTTCTCAGAGAATTTTTCAGAGAATAGATGTGAGTGATTATAAATCAAAGAATATTTCTGGTTTTTTTTTTTTTAACATGTTTACATTAGAGGCTTTGGTATATAATGAAATTTATAGTCGTTGTAGTCATTTGAATTTATAACCGTTTATAGCCGTTGTATTCATTTGAATTTATAGCCGTTTATAGCCGTTGTATTCATTTGAATATCTTCCACTCCATCATTACTAATTTGAATATCTTCCCTTGAACCTTTTCGCCTGCTGCTGTGCTAGGCTGTTTGAACCTTTTGGCCTACTGCTGGGCTGGGCTGTTTGAACCTTTTCGCCTGCTGCTGTGCTGGGCTGTTTGAACCTTTGTTTTGGGCTGTTTGAACCTCTGATTTAATCAAATATTAAATACATTCTAAAACATTTAGGATAAAACTTTTAGGTAAGAAATAATGGAACAAAAATAAATTTTGATTCTATTTTTCTCTTTCAAATAAATTAAAACATAAAATCATCAAAATAAATTTTGATTCTATTTTTCTCTTTTAAATAAATCATCAAAATAAATTTTGATTCTATTTTTCTCTTTCAAATAAATTAAAAACATAATTAAATAAATCATCAAAATAAATAAGTCTAACAATCTCCCTTTTTGATGCACACAATGATGTTTTGATTTGATTTGGGAGTAAGAAAAGCTCCTCAAGTCATGCTCCTGAATTCATTTCTAAATACATAGGTTAGCACATGTGTAATAAATAAGCTTTAATTAGAGACATGATATGAGACTAAGATATCAAACTATAAATACATAATCATCATTAGTTTTCAAATAATACATAATTTGAAAATAATACCATAATATCATAACAAAATAATACCATAATACATAACATCATATAATTTCCCCCTGTGACATTATCAAAAGGAAATCATGGGTCAGAATCTAGAGGAGGAGGAGGAAAATGATAGTGATAAATGGCATCTATACAATTCAAAACATATATATACATATATATACGATTCGCGGCCCTCTTTTTCCGTCGAAAATCGCTCGGACACGTCCTCGCTTTTGCGTCAGCCGACCGACAAAAGCAAAGAGGGGTCAATCAACGGCCTCGGCTCTCTCTCCCTCTTGTCTTCTTCTCCTCCGTCTTCTTCTAATCACTCTTCTCCTTCTTCTTTCTCATTCGCTTCCATCTCTTTCTTCTTCTACGTGAGAGAGATAGAACAGAGAGACTGAGCAGAGCAGAAAGGCTGCCAAAAACGACCCTCCTGTCGATTACATCTCTCTTCTACTTCATGGCCTCGTCCCGTCCCTTACTCTCTTTGGACCTGAATGATCCGTAAGTGCTTTGGGCGAGTGCCCCCTCCTACTCTTCCCAACCTTCCTATGATGTCGATTGAGCAAATAATGGCAGCTCAATCAGACATTGAAGCCAATCATTTCACACTGACGTCCTGTATGGAGAAGGTGACTGCAGTCACAAAATTGGCTCACCGACTGCAGAACAAGACGAGTGAGTTCCACCAGATCAACACCCAACTCTCGCTGCTCCAGCACATGTATAAGGATGCGCGAGCAGAGATTTACGCATTGAAGGCCGAAAATAAAGAGCTTAAACGAAAGACCACCTCCATGGCCCGATTTGGAACAACGTCGTTCTTGGCCTTTGATAGTCAGCTGGGAGTCGTCGCTCTCGACGAAAGCACGGGGGCAGGGCCTTCAATGGCCTCCCAAGGTGATAAAAAGAGAAGAAAAGGAAGAAGAGGTGAGTAATAAGATCGGCGTATGGCCGTAAAAAAAATGAAGGTTTTTTTTTTTTTATGTAAATATGTTTATTTTGATCGGCGTATGGCCAAAAAAAATGAAGGGTGTTTTTTTTTTATGTAAATATTTGTATTTGTATTTTGATTTGTTTTTGTTTTTATGTTTAAGTACTGAAAAATGAAATTAAAAAGCAGAAAATAAAAAAATAAGAAAATTAAGCCCAAACAAAAAATAATAATGAGAAAAAAAATAAAAATAAAAGAAATTAAGCCTAATAGCAAATAAAAAAAAAAAATAAATTAAAAAAAATAATACACAGAGAAAATTAAACTTAATGGGACGTTGGTGTTGCTGGAATGGTAATGCAAAAAAAATACCATGAGGGTTTAAAAAAAATCAATGTATGCAAAGTTAATTTTACCTCAAGATGCAGAACCCAAAAAAAAAATTACACAGTTGAGAATAGCAAACTGTTAAGGAGAATAAATGTATGAAGGACTTGAGAGCATTCAACTGATATAAATGTTTCCATATCAATGTAGCAATACACATATATCATTTTAACAAAAATTCAAGTTTCACAGTCATAACAAAACTTTTTAAGTAGAAATCGACATTCCAAGCTCGCCACGAATAAAATTGAAGCGATCCTCGCTTAGGGGTTTTGTGAAAATATCCGCCAATTGCTTGTCGGTGTTTACAAATTCAAGTACAATATCCCCTTTTTGAACATGATCTCTTAAAAAATGATGTCGAATTTCAATATGTTTTGTTCGTGAGTGTTGAACCGGATTTTTGCTTAAATTGATGGCACTAGTATTATCACATTTAATAGGGATATGATCATAATGCAAATCAAAGTCCTCCAATTGTTGTTTCATCCAAAGTATTTGGGCACAACAACTTCCGGAAGCTATATATTCAGCTTCGGCCGTTGATAAAGCAACAGAATTTTACTTTTTGCTAAACCAAGATACTAATGAGTTACCAAGAAAGTGACAAGTGCCACTGGTGCTTTTTCTATCAAGTTTGCATCCGGCAAAGTCGGCATCCGAGTAACTAATTAAATCAAATGCAACACCTCTAGGATAAAACAGTCCCAAATTTTGAGTGCCAACAAGATATCTAAAAATTCTTTTAACAGCACTGAGATGTGATTCCTTAGGATTTGATTGATATCTAGCACACATACAAACACTAAACATAATATCGGGTCTACTTGCAGTTAAATAAAGAAGTGAGCCGATCATACCTCGATATTTTGTTTGATCAATGGACTTACCTTTTTCATCCTTGTCTAGCTTAATGGATGTGCTCATAGGTGTTCCAGCTATTTTTGAGTCATACATACCAAACTTTTTGAGTAGTTCTTTTGTGTACTTAGCTTGGTTGATAAAAATTCCTTCCTTACATTGTTTGATTTGAAGCCCAAGGAAATAATTTAGCCCCCATCATGCTCATCTCAAACTCACCTTGCATACACTTAGCAAATTCCTTACACAAGGTTTCATTAGTAGCACCAAATATAATGTCATCCACATATATTTGCACAATAAGTAAATCATCATTTTTAGTTTTAACAAAAAGTGTTGTGTCAATCGTTCCTCTAGAAAAATTATTTTCAATCAAAAATTTACTTAATCGTTCATACCATGCACGAGGTGCTTGTTTCAAACCATATAAAGCTTTTGATAGTTTAAAAACATGATTTGGAAAAGCATGATCTTCAAAACCTGGGGTTGTTTAACATAAACTTCCTCATTTATAAAACCATTAAGAAAGGCACTTTTTACATCCATTTGATAAAGTTTGAAATCTCTAAAACATGCAAATGCAAGTAACATGCGAATGGCTTCTAATCTAGCAACCGGAGCAAAGGTTTCATCGAAATCAATACCTTCTTCTTGATTGTATCCTTGTGCAACAAGTCTAGCCTTGTTTCTTATAATTGTGCCGGATTCATCAAGCTTGTTTCGAAAGATCCATTTGGTACCGATAATGGTATGATCTTTAGGTTTTGGCACAAGTTCCCACACTTTGTTTCTCTCAAATTGGTTAAGCTCTTCATGCATAGCTATCATCCAATGTTCATCGAATTCGGCTTCTTGAAAGTTTTTAGGCTCAATCTGTGAGAGAAAAGCCAAGTTACTACAAATGTTTCTAAGTGAAGAGCGAGTTTCAATACCTTTTGTAGGGTCACCTAGGATTAAATCCTTAGGGTGATTATGAACAAACTTCCATTCTCTTGGCAAATCATCATTGTTTCCTCCTTCTTCTTGAGGTGGGAGAATAGGTTGTTCAATCTCTTTGTTCAACTTACATGGTTGGTTCTCTTCTTTGTAGATACTTGAATCTTCCACATTTGGTTCCAAATCTATATTATCACTAACAATTTGCTTTTGAGCAGAGATGTTAGTTTCATCAAATGCCACATGTATAGATTCTTCCACAACAAGAGTTCTTTTATTAAAAACACGATAAGCTTTGCTAGTTAAGGAATAGCCAAGAAAAATTGCTTCATCAGATTTTGAATCAAATTTACCTAAGTTATCCTTACCATTATTATGCACAAAACATTTACAACCAAAAACATGCAAGTGACTAATGTTGGGCTTTCTATCATGCCAAAGTTCATAAGGAGTCTTTTTGAGAATAGGTCTAATTAATGCACGATTTAAAATATAGCATGCGGTGTGAACGGCTTCGGCCCAAAAATATTTAGGAAGATTATTTTCGCAAAGCATTGTTCTACTCATCTCTTCTAAAGTTCTATTCTTCCTTTCTACTACACCATTTTGTTGAGGGGTTCTAGGTGCTGAAAAATTATGTCCAATACCATGCTCATCACAAAACAATTCAAATTTCTCATTTTCAAGTTCTCTACCATGGTGGTTCGAATATTAGTAATAAGAAAGCCTTTTTCATTTTGAATTCTACGACAGAGTTTTGTGTGAAAGAAGAAAATGTTTCATCTTTGTGTGCTAAAAACATAACCCATGTAAATCTTGAATAATCATCAACAATAACAAGACAATAATGTTTACCACCTAGACTAGATGTCCTTGAGGGACCAAATAAATCCATATGCAATAGTTGTAAAGGTCTAGTTGTGGAAATATGAGATTTTGATTTAAATGATGTTTTAGTTTGTTTTCCTTGTTGACAAGCACTACAAAGATGATCTTTTTCAAATTTAATTTTTGGAAGTCCAATGACCAAATCCTTTCTCAAAAGTTTAGCAATTAAATCCATATGAGCATGACCAAGTCTTCTATGCCATAACCAACTATTTTCATTATTAACATATAACATTTAACATCACTAGCATAGAGATCATTAAGATGAAAAACATAAACATTATCATGCGATTACCAACGAATAAAGCTTTATGATCATTTGTGCTTTCAATTGTGCAATGTGATTTATCAAAAATAACTCGATTACCTTTATCACATAATTGACTAATACTAAGTAGATTATGCTTAAGTCCATCAACAAGTAAAACATTTTCAATAGAAGGGTTAGGAGAAATACCGATGCTACCAATACCGATGATTTTTCCTTTCTTGTTGTCTCCAAAAGTAACAAATCCTCCATCTTTCGATGATAGTTAGTAAAGAATGATTTATCTCCGGTCATGTGTCTGGAACATCCACTATCAAGGTACCACTTCCCTTCTTTAGCTTTGGACTTAAAGCAAACCTACAAGATGACAATCAAGTGTTGGTTTTTGGTACCCATAGTTTCTTGGGTCCTTCTTGGTTAGTTTTGTTAGATCCCTTAATAATCCAAATCTTTTTAATTCCCATGTTTATATTTTTTGAATGGACAATAAGATATATAATGGCCTTTCTTTCTACAATAATGACAAGTAATATGAGGGTGTGTCATGAGAGGTGCCTTTTCAAAAATTGTATTGAGATTCTTTTGTTTCTTAATAGGGTCATATCCAATCCCGCTTTATCAAAAACACATCTTTGATTTCCAAGAAGCATGTTGAGATTATCTCTACCTTTTACAAAATTTTCAAGTGTTTTTGTTAAATCATCAACATTGTTTTTTAAAGTAGTTTTCTCATTAGAGATAGTATCAAAATCATTTTTCAAAACAATTTTTTCTTTCTTTAATTCTTCTACATTAATAGATAAAGATGCAACAGATTTCTTCAACACATTATTTTTGGCACAAACTTTTCTAAATTCATCTTGTAGTTCATGGAATGCACTTTCAAGTTCTTCATAAAGAGTAGTTACCTCATCTTGAGTAGAGTCTTCATCTTCAAGAGCCATGAGACATAAGTTGGCTACTTCATTTTCAATTTCATCACTTGAGCTTTCATCTTCACTTTCTCCCCAAGCTGCTACCATGGCCTTTTTGTTTCTTTTGTAGTCTTTTCCATGATTCTTCAATTTTGGACAATCCATCTTCATATGTCCAGGATTTTTGCACTCATAGCAAATAATAGGCTCTTTCTTGTTATCTTTGTTGTACTCTTTCTTGAAAGGTCTTCTTCCTCCATAATTGTTTTTCTTGAAGTGCTTTTTGAGATTTCTACTAAACATGGCATAGCTTTCATCCTCACTGGAGTTTTCATGTTCTTCTTCATTTGATGAGGTTTTGAATGCAATTCCACTTTTCTTTTTGTTTTCAACATCCTCATGTCCTTTCATGGTGATCTCATGAGTCATAAGGAAACCCATAAGCTCGTCCAATGCAAGTGTGGAGAGTTTTTGGCTTCTATAATGGCCGTGACCTTTGCTTCCCAATTCTTTGGTAAACACCTAAGAATTTTTCTCACCAACTCACTGCTAGTATAAGTTTTGCAAGAGATTTCAAAGAGTTTACAATTTCAGTAAATCTAGTAAACATACTTGAAGTAGATTCAGCAGAGTTCATTTTAAACAATTTATAACTATGAACAAGCATATCAATACGAGATTCCTTCACTTGGTTTGTACCTTCATATGTTACCTCAAGTTTGTCCCAAATTTCTTTTGCCGAATCACAACTTGAAATTCTATTATACTCCTTAGAGTCTAATCCACAAACAAGGGTGAGTTTGGCTTTAGCATTGGCTTGCAATAATTTATGATCCCTCTCATCACATTCATCTTCAGTTTTAGGTACACTAATATTGTCTACTAATTTGGTAGGAATTTTTGGACCTTTGGTGACAATAATCCACATGGCATAATCAGTGGCTTGTAGGTATAGGGTCATCTTATCCTTCCAATGACTATAGTTGTTTCCGTCAAACAATGGTGGCCTATTTGTGGCTTGTCCTTCAGCTAAGGTTGCCATGGATCGAAACTCCCAGATGGTTAAATCTAAAACAAGAGTCTAGGCTCTGATACCAATTGTTACCCAAAAGACAACCTAAGAGGGGGGTGAATTAGGTTTTTACAAATAAAAATAATAATACCCTAATAAAAATTATGACTAGCACAATAGATAAATATAGTTAATGAAATAAAAATAATTAAAACAAGTGTTCTAACAACTATGTCAGTTAATGATTTTAGCACAGTGAAAATGTGAAATATAGCTATGGCAATTTAAATAAAATAAAGAGATAGAGAAGAGAGAGGCAAACAAATTTATAGTGGTTCGGCTTCAACTCGGCCTACGTCCACTCCTCAAGCTTCACTTGAGATTTTCCACTATACTCTAGCTTCACAGGGTGCTAGCAACCTTTTCACAGATGGAGCAATCCTCCACAGATTTTACACAGACTTTCTAAGTCAAGAACACTGAGTGTACTACACTCTTACAATTGAAAAGAAGTGTTTTGCTTTCACAGAAAGCTACAAGAATTATCTCTCAAAGATATATATAAAAATGAAGCTCTGATTTTTCTGTAAACCTCACACAGGAAAGAGGCTTAAAGCTATACGTCTCATGTATAATTTCTGAAAGAGGATGTAAACAAAAATTGAAGAACACTTCTCAGAGAATTTTTCAGAGAATAGATGTGAGTGATTATAGATCAAAGAATATTTTCTGATTTTTTTTGTAACTTGTTTACATTAGAGGCTTTGGTATATATAATGAAACTTATAGCCGTTTATAGTCTTTGTACTCCATCATTACTAATTTGAATATCTTCCACTTGAACCTTTTGGCCTGCTGCTGTGCTGGGCTGTTTGAACCTTTGTTTTGGGCTGTTTGAACCTCTGGTTTGGGCATTATTTTTGGATTGAAATGAATTGTTGATTTAAGCAAATATTAAATACATTCAAACAATATTTAGGATAAAAGTTTAGGAGATAAATAATGGGAGAAAATAAATTTTGAGTCTATTTTTCTCTTTCAAATAAATTAAAACATAATTTAAATAAATCATCAAAATAAATTTTGGATTCTATTAAAACATAATTAAATAAATCATCAAAATAAATTTTGGATTCTATTTTTCTTTTTCAAATAAATTAAAATTAAATAAATCATCAAAAGAAATTTTAGATTCTATTTTTCTCTTCAAATAAATTAAAATTAATTAAATAAATCATCAAAAGAAATTTTGGATTATATTTTTCTCTTTCAAATAAATTAAAAATAATTAAATAAATCATCAAAATAAATAAATCTAACATTTTTGTATAAATACAATGCACTACAAATTACATGATCAAATAGGTCTCCTCTTTGCATCATACTAGATAAATTTCTTTGTTACTAGAATTTTCTCTGTGAAATTCTTGCAACTTCAAACTAGAGAAATTTCTTTACAAATATAATTTTCTCTTTGTACATTGTGTTGATAATCACTACTTAGCATGCATTATCAATAAGACATAAAGAGAACTAGTAATCATCAGAGAAACAAAAAAATAAAAAATATATTTAACCATTGGTAGCAATGAAATTTTGAAATTTACATTAGTCAAAAAAAATATATACATATATATCAACCATCATCAATCTTTCAATATATAAAAAATATTAAAGGGCTATTTCTAATTACATTGGTCATTTCCTAGTTGCCTCTTGGACTTGGACTTCTTTTTTTCTTTTTGTGCGGTGTTTGTGGTGTTTTGCTACTGTTCTGTTTTGATCTCAGATCATAAGTGGCAGACTCAGAGACTTTCTGTTTCTTTTTTGGTGTTTTCGTGTTTTGTTGCTGCTACGTTTTGCCATTTCTAAACAATGAAAATGTAAAGATGCCAACATTAAATTTCAAAGAAAATTATAGTTACAAACACATAACTAGTCAGAGAAAATTAAAGAAGCAACATAAATTAATGTGGTCAGATAAAATTACACGTGCTAGAGAAAATTAAACATGCTAGATAAAATTATACACACGAGAGTATTAAGTGGTTTTTAACAAAATAAATCAAACATGGCAGAGAAAATTAAAAAACTAGAGAAAATTATACATGTTAGAGAAAATTAAACAAGCTAGAGAAAATTATACATGTTAGAGAAAATTACATGCATACAGAGAGAGAGAGAGAGAGAGAGAGAGAGAGAGAGAGAGAGTACTAAGTGTTTTTGAACCAAATAAATCAATCTAACCATAGAAAATTTTCATTCTCAGAATAATTTTCAATAATTGAGAAAATTAAACATACAAGTACACAACTACCTAGAGAAAATCTACAAAGCAACATAAATTAATGTGGTCAGAGAAAATTAAACATGCCTGAGAAAATTAAACCACGACCAAAGCCACAACTATCTAGTGTATTGAACCATTGTTTATGGAAACATTTTGTAGACTAAGAACTGAAAGGTATGGTTCAATACAGAGCATGATACATGCACCCCATTTAGGATCCTAGATGCGTGAAGTAAGATGAGATAACCAGAGATGTAACCATGATGGTCAATGGCTTATTTTAAGTGGTTTCTAACTAAATAAATCAATCCAGCCACAGAAAATCCCAAAGAAATTTTCAATAACTGATAAAATTAAACATACGAGTACACAACTAGCCAGAGAAAATCAACAAAGCAACATAAATTAAACATGTCAGAGAAAATTACACAACATAGAAATTTGAATGAATTGAACTTGAATCAAATTTGAAGGAAAGAGAGGTTGGTGTATATTAAAAAATGTAAGGGAGCAGAGAAATTTAAAAACAACAGAGAAATTTTCAATAGAAAATCAATTCTAAAGAGATAAAATCAATTCCATAGTGAATTCCAACAAATAAATAAATGTAGCCACAAAAAATACAGAGAAATTTTCAATAACTAAGAAAATTACACATAGAAGTACAAAATAGATAGAGAAAATCAAAGTAGCTACAAAAACATAAATAAATTGGGAAATAAACATGCTAGAGAAAATTCAAAGAAGAAATATAAATCAAGCAAGCCATAGAAAATTTAAATGCCAAAGAAATTTACATACACAAGCACACAACAAGCTTCAAGAATAAGTTCAAAACGCAGAGAAATTTCATTTTTTAAATTTATCTGGCTTTTATTACGAAATTGAAACCCTAATTAATTGAAGGCTATTATAAAATCCAATTAACTGTGTTTAAAAAAAAAAAACTAATTGATTTGTAGAAAAACTTACCAGAGTGTGATGTGAAATCCTAATTATGAACTGATATGCTCTGAGATAAAGATGCACTGTGATGAATATGAGTTGCGATGATGATGAACAGTGAAAATGTGTTAGAAAAATTTGTGAGGAAGGAATCGCAAAGATTTTCGCGGAAGATGATGAAATCCTAATGTCGCTGTTCTCTCAATTGTAGATATCAGTTGTGGAAAGCTAGCCATCGGAATCCAGTTCACTTTTCTTGGTTGATTGTGAATGGTATTTTGGTCCAAAAAATAAATGAAAAGCGTACATGTTTTAGTTCAAGGACATGAGTCATCATCTATTTTTTAATGTCTTTTATCCTCTAAATTACTATTACCTTAAAAAAAATCATCATTTTTTTATTAAATTTAAATTTAATGACAGATTTAAAGGATTGGAGATGGCCAAACAATCAAGGGTGACAAATCAATCGAGATAGTTCCGAATCACGTAACCATTTTCAGTTTTGGGAAATTTTAGTTGCATTCGGTAGAACTTTAGAATTATGATTTGAGAATAGAGTTGTATTTTGAGTTTGTGAGTGTTGGAATTATGATTTGAAAAGAGAAAATTTGTTTGGTTATGAGTTTTGAAAAGATTTTTATTGAGTTTTGAATTTTTGATATAACATATGAAAATAAAAAAATTGTTTGGTTATTTTCAAAACTTAATTCAAAAACTTATAACTCATAACCAAATACACAACTCAAAACTCTATTGAAAATTCTATCCAAAACTCATAACCACACTCTTTTTAGAATTTAATTCAAAAAAATAATTTGTCATTTTGATCTAAAAAAATAATTTCTACATTTAAAAATATCAAAAATATATATATATAATTTTTTCCCAAATAACAGGTGGCGATTGACAAATTGCACAAAAAAAAAAAAAAAAAAAAAAAAAGGTACTGTTTCAGTTAACCAGCCGGACAACCGGGTAAACCCCCAAAAAATTTGAAAACTCACTGGGAGGAACTCTACCAAACGTGTTGTGAAAGATGTTTTGAAATGTGAGGTTAGAATCAGTTTTTGAAAACTCCATCTAAACAAAGGCTTCGCGTATGAGGGTGGAATTAGGATTCCAGAGCTACACCAAACACAGCCTTTATTTCCACGCATTTAATTATCTCAGTGCACATCTTTTTCAGTACACACTTTATTAATTTGATTATTAATTAATTTTCTCAATCTACACACTGAAAGTTACAATTATACCTTTCATTTATAATCATTGTACACACACCACTCCACTCTCATTTTCACACACTTATTGAGTGACCTTACTTCCAAATTTATAGACCCACGTGAAGACCATTCAAGACCACAGTGTGAAGTGAAGACAAAGTCCTCCATTGAAGATCTTATTGAACCTCCATTAAAAATCTTCCAAAATATTATTGAAGATGAGACATCTTTCTATTTTGTTATTGCATTTACTATTTCCAAATCTATGCACTCCATTGCCAAAAACTCTCGTTTTTTATTTTTCTTTTTTTATGTTTTTCAGTTTGGGAATTTCGACACTGATTTTCCAAAATTAAACATTTAATTCAAAATTTAACTTCCGAATAAAAATGATTAATTCGACAAATTTGTTCTAAAAAAAAATTAATTTTTTTAGTATAAATTGTTACCTTTTTAATTTTTTTTTTTAGTAAAAACGTTACTTCCCAAACGAGCCTTATTGTGTGGAGGAATTTCCCTGCAGTTTTGTCTCAGAGAAGCAGCCCAACTCACAGACGCAGCTCTCTCCCTTTCTCTCAAAAAATACCGAACTTGTACAGCAATTCAAGCTCCCTCGCTTACACCCTGCTACACTCTTCTTCTTCTTCACAGAAACCCTC
This sequence comes from Camellia japonica, assembly GCA_030407325.1. Lineage (NCBI taxonomy): Eukaryota > Viridiplantae > Streptophyta > Magnoliopsida > Ericales > Theaceae > Camellia > Camellia japonica. Next base: position 84,105,786 of record JAPPVO010000003.1, read on the forward strand.
CAAATCCAAACACCACATACATATATTCCTATATCTATATCTATATTTTTCTCGAATTGACTTGAATCCAATTCGATTTGGATTTTATTTGTTTTTTTGGTTGGAGGGTTTTGGTTAGACAAGGTAAGTAGATGAAGCCAATCAGGCTTCCCGAACCTCCCGGAAGCCCCATCCAGGGCTTGCCTGACATCTTCGAAGGCGGCGTTTACGGCGTCATCAGACGCGCCGTCGTCATCGGCAACGGTTTTCCTGCTTCCGAGAACCAAAGCATCGGCCTTATTCGCGCCCTCGGCCTCTCCGAGAAACAAACGCTATACGTGAGTTCTGTTTCTTACTTGTGTTTGGTTGCTAGGAAAATCTTCTCTCGTTTCCTTTTTTCTTAATTGATTTTCTGCTCAGAAATTAACCTCTTTTTTTTTTTTTTTTCCAAAGATATTTGGCTGTATTGTGTAGTGAGTTATTATTATAAATAAATTCAGTAATGTGTATTTATATGTTGAAATTCAATTTGTTTGCATCAATTTCTGTTGAATTTTGATGTTATTGCCTTGAAATATGCATAGTGGGGGTTCGGGTTCAGGTTCGGAACTGCGATAGCCTGACGGAAGTGGAACCCTAATCTTGGAAGGCAATGGTCGAGTGGGAGGGAGAAGCGTTTATTAGAGACCTTTCGGATGTAGACGTAGGTGGATAAGCGATGAAGGAGTATTGACGGGGTTGTGTATGTAACCTTACCGGGATGTATTTTCTATTTCCGCTAAGGAAGCTCAGAGGATATTAGGCATGAAACAATTCTACTGATGGGCTTGTGTTACAGGACGAAGGATGATGCACAAGAGGTGTGGATGTATTTGATATGCTTGCCTCAACACTTGTGGGATGAGGTGACTTTCAGATTAATTGGGACTTTTGCAGTGGCTACATTAGAGTTGATGAGGCAACAACCACCAGAGCTCACTTCTAATGAGGCAGATTCTGCACTGATGGAAGTGGTGATTGAATTCTGACTTTGGTGGTTATTGAAGTGGATCCGGTGAAGTTAGAAATCCTAGTGCGAAAGGAGGTCAGTCTATGTGTGGTGTGTAGAATGAATATGAGAGGGGGATGCCAAAATGGACAGAGATGGAGGTGCATAGGGGTCAATCACTGGAGGCACCTGAGTTCAAATGGTAG